>RXPK01004935.1:0-60849 GCA_004143645.1 Protaetia brevitarsis | reverse complement strand
TACAGTCTAATATAACAAAAAGCCAGGTTGTCACCTTGAACCAAACTTAAAAAACCACTCCTAAAAAGGGAAAAATAATGATAACTTTGGACTGAGTGAACGAAAATAGTGCTTGCTTTTTACAGAATGCCCATATCAGTATTTACTTACACAATTTTTGTGAACATGATAGCTTAAGTAATTCCTGAGAAAAAAATATTGAATTTTTCCACCCTTATGCTGATATCTTGAATGGGGTGGCATCGATTGAGTTAATTTTTGGTATTTACGGTATGTGTGACAGTAGTACCCATTTGCTCTAATTTCAGCCCGATAGCTTTAGAGGCAATTTTCAATGGATTATCGGAGCAGAGCTTTTATAATGTGTAATTAGCACACCCGTTTGCGTCTGCTATGAATGCTAGTGACAAGAAGTAGTTAATAAATTCTCGAAACCAATTTAGTATTGCTTTAAAAAAAACGAAGACAAACAATGAGGATATGAGTGCAACAGTTACCAATTAGATACTAAATACCTGATGTAAAAGGCAAACTATCTGAAGTAGCATGTAGAGCTTATTCAAATAAAGAAAAGTATTCTGACGTCACTGCGCTGTAGACGCGCTTTGGTCCGCTAACATTAGAAATTCGGCGCGGTCTCATCAATAGTTGACGTTTAGTATAAGTTTTATGTGTGTGTATAGGTTGATAATTTGTTCATAATTTTACATTTTAATTGTTGTTACGAAAATTGTTTTCTTTTTCAAAATCCCATTACATCAGAATCCCTCTCTCAAATTGAATAAGCTATTGTTGGTTTTATCAAGCACTACAATAACAATACTTACAGCAGTAATAAATGTATCTAGCTGACTCTGTATGTTAGACATATCGAAATTATTTGCAAATAAAACATCTATTAGATGTAATCTGGAATTCTGGAGACTGGCGTCTTTTCTCCGAATTTTCTCAGTTTGGATTATATCATGCGTGAATCTTTTCATAGTGGATACAGCTTCGTTCCTCAATTTAAAATATTTGGAGAGTCTAAACACGATATCATTTTGTAAGAATAATGAATATATGCGTTTAGATAATGTAAAAAAAAAATTAACACGTGCATTTAAATATGATACGTTCATGTTATCCACAAAATTGTGTTCGTGTTTTGTGATGAATTCTACAAAAGAACTATTGCAGTTTAAATTGACTATACTATTATTAATGTACAGATTAATATACCGAATGTTAGATCCAATGCATACAAATGGATTAGTGGTTGCACATCGATAATTTTCTCTGAATGATCTTTTAATCTTTCTAAAAGCTTGTTCGTGTGTTTTTTGAGTAAAGATAAAAATTCGGCAATATTGGAGGGTTGAAAGACGGCGGAACAAATTTTTCTGTCATGCTTCCACAGATCAACTAAATCGTACATAAAAATAATTAGTTATAACGATCTAATAATTTCATTATAAAAATCTGAGTTCTTCAGACAAATCTATCACTAACCTTTATTATTAGTTCCTATGCCATCGCCCACCAATGGTTTGGCCAGGTCATACGTTTTAGTTTTACATAGGTGGTCTTTTGACAATAATATTCTATTTAAAACCTCTACATCGGCTACAATGACAAATGGATTAAATGGTTTTATCCATAATTCCAAAATAGGGCCGTATCTTTTAGTTAAGTTCATCATGTAATGGTAAAAATCTTAAACATATACTTACAGTGTAAACATTTTGTCCAAATGCAAATTTATATATCTCTTACCATACGGGCTTTTATTACTGAGCACCACCCATAAAAGTTCAAATACAGACGGACCAGGTAATTTGTTAAGACTCGCATATTTTTTTAAGTTTGTTGTTATTTTATGTGCTATGTCTATTATGCAGAGAGTAATAGCACTTATTATTAATGCGCTCGATATCATCTTGCCGGCATCAGATGCTGCAAACGACTGCCCGTTCTAGCAGTCATCGGTACTCATCTTGATATTTAGATATATTCGTAGCTATAAGGTCATAGTACATACGTTTATAGTACGTTGCCTTACAAACGACGCACAGAGAAGAATGTGTAATATAATCTAGATAAGAAAAATATAATATTATTAATTATGTGCGCCTGTTCTTCAGTACTACTACGGTACAATACACCTGTTATACTTTTAGCTAAAATTGCACCTACTAATTTGAAAGTATGGCTTTCTTCTAGAAGTATTTCATATCGTTGTATAATTCTCGCTGTAAGATATTTCAACACCAACACAGTAAATAGTTTTTCTGGAAGAAGTATCAACCAAATAAGCACAACAATGAAATGTACATATATCAAGAATAATTCTTACCAATACAGCTTCTAGGTCCCATGGAAAATGATACAAAACTGTACGCATTTTTAAGCATAAAATAAAATGAAAGAAGAAATCAAAATATTTTGTTGATGCGTGTATACTGATCAAAGAAACTTGGTGCCTTTTGGGTAATGTATCCCATCTAAAATTTATCAATTTGTATACATCAAAGTTTGGAAATCCAGGTATATTTTCGTATTTACCAATCTCAATATTACTCGATACTTGTATTTCAATCACGAGACCAACAGTTGGCGAATCATTTTTAGAGTTTCGTTGATAACTTCTCCATTCTCATCTACCAATGTCTTAATCTCATGATATATTTATTCTTGCACGTTTGAATGCCTAGCTAATTCGTATACTGTAATCGCCGAAATTTAATTATAGTATAGGAGAGCAAAGAGTAGAAAAGAGCGCGCGGCTTTAAAATATGTATTAGAAACAGATATATAGCCGTGTCTCCCACCACATATCGTTCCAACATTGGCATCGGCGCATATAATAATAATAATAATAATAATAATAATAATAATAATAATAATAAATAATAATAATAATAATAAAAATGCCTTTTATTGTGTAAAGGAGATACTTACAAAAATGAATTATTGCAATATGTTTGCTCTTAAATATACGTTTACTGACATGGAATGTGTACTTGATATTATTTGAGTGTAAAGTTACTATTTTACTTAGTTATATTTTAAAACTAATTAGAAATAACAAGAAAAGGATATAAAATGTAGCAGCAGACAGCCAGACGAAGTCCAGGTAATGTAGGAAAATCTCTGCATTTGGCAAGTCCTTCAAGGCATTTTCCTTCAGAATGTTCCCTTCAAGAAGTAAAGATGATCAGCAGTTGATATAGCTACACATCGAAATTAAATATTAGAATTTGAATAGTATATTTTTACAATAGATATTGATAGATCAAAGTTGGATCCAAGTTCAATTCAAATGAACATTTCTATTGTTTTTTTACAATGCACTTATTTTATTTAAACTTAGTCTAATAATGTTTTTATATGCATTGGCATTCCAATTGCATTGATATGTCAACAGAAAGACATGGAAAATTGCTGGAAACTTGCTGGTTTCGTCACAATTGTATGTGTATAAATAGTTGCCTACTTATTGTACAGTAATATTTTTTTTAGATTGTTAATTTTACATAGCAGTAAGTGTTAAAAATTTTTAAATGTATTTTTCTCATGATCCAGAGACATCTACCTTTATTATATTATAATTATAAGGTGGTTCCAGAATTTTGCAATAATTATTTATTTTAATTTCGTTTAAACATTCGACAGTCCATTCGGTCACATGGGCATTCTCATGTATTAAACATCTTATATTCCCCTCACATCGGTGAAATTAACGGACTCTCTGAGACAGTTGTCCCCCTTGTCGAAAAGACAATCGCACTCAAGTCGGTTAAAGTTTTTCAATTCGATTCACCAGCCAACCTTCGTCAGAGGCAGACGTGTCTCAATTTATTTCGTAAAATTTAACGGCTATTTTGATAAAATCCAATTTTATTCTAAAGTCCAACCTAAAAATAATTGTTAATTGTTAAACAAATTTATCACATTAATATTATCCAAATTACCTTTCACCTTTGGGTAATTTTTCTCCAACGACGACTTTCCTGAGATGTTCCGGTCCCGAGCCACCCTCCGTGTTTAGAAGTACGATGTACCAGGGCCCCCATCAGATACCCGACCATTCCTGACCACTTTGACGTCCGCTGAATTCATTCTTTTAGAAGGTATTCCTCGTCAAATCTACCTAAAAATAAGCGTATTATTTCAGTCCTAATTTAAATTTTATTATACTTGTAAGAAATTTCATCTTTATACGTTCAGCAAATTTTGGGGTTAGGAATTTGTATGTTTGTATCATCGCTGAACGGTTTGCAATCACTTGGAGAAGATTTGTATAAGTTCTTACTCTTCTATATTAATATTTGATATGTATTTACAGTACGAACCGATATCCAGTAATTTTACCATCAAGGTGATTGGCTATTCTGATTCACACGTCTTTTAAGCATAGCATAACTGCGTTTGAACGTTCAGAATACGCGGGAATTTTGAAATTTAATATTAAACGTATTTATGTTTTCTGTGATGAATTTATATTGCAAAGAGTGGAATTATTAATAAAACGTAATTGTTATTAATTAAGCGAACTCACGTAACTTACCTGAGATAATAATATCCTTATTTATGTCTTATTTTACATAGGTTCACATTTCGAACTTTATTATTAAATAAAACCCCTTTTATCCACACTTAAATGTTTTCTTTATCATACCAATTTGATCATAATTGATGTACAAGAGTCTCGTGCGTATGATATTTTGGGAACTGGCCATTATACATACAAATTAAAGTATAATTTTTTTTTTAAGAAAAAACTTATACTGGGCTGTATGCTACTCTGTAGCGTTACATTACATTTACTGATCTGAGAAAAAAAAAACCTAGCTATATATATAAACAAGAAAAAAATAAATCGTTCCCTCCTAACACAAACTCAAGGCGGGGGTTCAGAAAGCAAGCGGAAGCATACCCCTGCTCTACCACCCAAACCTTACTGTGTATAAACTGCCCTAAAATTATACCCGAATTATCCTTTACATTATTATTGTACTCTCTAATCTGCGACGCAATTATATATACATATATAAAAAAGAACTATGTACTTATGGTATTAACTATTTTGAATATTTTTATATTCAAATTGAGTGATTATTTTTTTGTGTGTACAAACTATTTTACCACCATAATGTAAAACCGCGATTTCACCGATATATTCTTCTACATTATGAAACAATGGTTAAGTTAACGGAGAATCTTGCATCAAGACTCGCATAACACTGATACTAGATACACGACTCGAAAGGAGTGATTTTACTGCTTCGAAGATATACTGTGGCTAAATGTTCTGCATAGCTCATGGCGATACGTTCTGAGTGGGGCCCATATAAATTTGTTCATATGATTTGGATGAAGACGAGAAAATTTCATATTTATTTTGCATAAGGGCTGTTATGTGAACATTAAAGTGGCGGTTTTGCTACAAAGTTCTTCCATCGCACCTAGCATTGTGCTTGACTCCCGCAACTATAAAATCAATTTAACTGTTAAATCGACATATTTCATGCATTGAGTGGACAGTTAATTGTATTTGTATTAACACAAATCGGTGGTTAATTCGTTTACTCACTTCAACCAAATTTTCCTTCTTAGGCAATAAAAATAACTTCAATCTCTATGCTCGTTCAACATAGAAAAAGAACCTCTTCGCCATATTTAAGCGAAAATTGTTGTATTTATGATTTTTTGATTGAACGAATGTATGTATAGAAGACATGTGAACAGTATATCGTTTTGTAAGAATACAGAATACGTGCATTTCGATAACATATTAAAAAAATATATTACGCGCATTTAAATATGACATCTCCATATTGTGCACGACATTGCGTTTATGTTTTGTAATAAATTCTGAAAAGAGAGAAGTTTTGAGGTAGTTCAAATTAGGAATGCCACACGTAATGTGTACATAGATCGACATGCCGGCCATAACTTCCAATGCATAGTGATAGAGTAGTCGTTGCACATTAAAAATTTTGGGTAAAAGACCTTTTATATTTTTAGAAACGTATTGATGTTTTTTTCCACTAAAGGTTCAAATTCAATAATATTTTTAAGTTGAAAGACGGAGTTACAATTTTTTCTGCAGTATTTTCATTCATCGACTATTCGGCAAAGGAAAATAAAAAAAATCTAATAATGTCATTAGCAGATGCCGGCATTTCAAACTTATTAAGACAAGCCTATGACCAACCTTTATTAGTAGTTCCTATACCATCTCCAAAAAAGTGATTTTACCAGATCAAACTTTTTGATTTTACGGAGGTGATCTTTCGACAATAATATTGCATTCAGAACGTCCACTTCCTCTGTGATAATAATTGTATTGAATGATTTTATAAATAATTTTAAAACAAGTCCGTATCCTCCGGTTAGATTTACCAAGTATTGATATTTATCTTAGCATATACTCACAATGATATTTTATCAAAGTGGAGACATAGAGCGCATCCTAGGGTTAATGTTGCAAGGCTGTTATAAACTAAAAATGTGCACTCTTTTACACATAAGATATGTGAAATTATCCAAATGATAAAAATTTAAAACCTCATTTTCGCTTAAATAAAGACCAATTAAACTTTTCCCTTCACCCATAGTATTCTTAGGAATACTAAAAAAAGACCTTTGTAGAATTGGAATATGAAATTTTTATTCGTATTAATAAAATTATATATAACCATATTAAATATGCTGTCTCTTTTTAAATATTACTGGTATACCTGTTATACTTTTAGCTACAAGTTCTCCCAGTATTTTCAAGGTATGGTTTTCATCTGGAAGTATTTCATATTGTTGTATAATTTTCGCAATAAAATATTTCAGTACCACCATAGCAAATAGTTGGCCTGAAACGAATATCAACGAAATAAGCACAAGTATAAAATACATAGCAAAAGGTGTTCTTACCAATGCAGTTTCTAGGTCCCACGGAAAATGGCACAAACGAATGTTTATCTAATTTATGGCCGTTTCAGGCATAAAACGATCTGGGTCAAACTTATCTGGGTTTTCATAATATTTTGAAGATGTGTGCACCCCTATTAAAGAAAAGACAAACCTGGTGCCTGTCGGATAATGTATGCCATCTAAAATTTATTGATTTTTACACAATAATGTTTATTAATTGATATATCTTTCTGTATTTACTGATCTCAACTTCACTTGACAATTGTCTTTTCTATCACGGGAGCAACAGAATATAATCTGAGCGTTTCTTTTATAACAGCTGGCAAATATATCATCGCCTTTATAGTTTCGTTGGTAACTTCTCCATTCTCACCTACCAATGTCTTAACCTCTTGAAATACTTTTTCTTGCACTTTCGAATGCCTAGATAATGCATATACAATAAAACACAGCGTTTCAGCTATTGTATCATGGCCCTAAAAAAGAAACTGTTTGAAAGGCCCTAGTAAATGCTGTTGTCTTTCTTTTTACTCTTAATTCGAGTATCTAGAATATTAGCAATTTAGTAATAGATGGAATTATGTAGTGATCGGTAACGTCTGTAACAAACTATTTCAAAAAAAAATAATTTTGAGGTTACGCACAACTTTTTTAACCCTCCGCAGGCGCAATACAAATCCCGACATGAAAGAGCGCGGTGCATCTAGTAGATGTATCAAAGCTTCTTGAACAATAAATGGTTAAACAGATCTATTAGCAAAATTTTTAGGTCAAACTAATTTCTATTATTTCCATACGTATGGTTAGATAATTATACATATGTGTTAATATTACATAAATGGTAAATCCTAACATATTCTTTATTTTCTAATATTTCATTTATAATGAAAAAATAAGAATATTACGAAAATCTTTGTCTGCAAAGACATAACAATACATAGAAGTGATAACAGAAGAGAAAATATATGTAATTATTTCAGTGTTAGTCTATCAATTCATTATTGTCAGTGAAATATTTTTTGGTATAATTTGCAAACCACCTTTCTTGTTTGCCTGACAAGAAACGCATGGTTTGCGGTACATGCTAATAATAGGAAGCTGTGGTTTTTTTTATGGATTATACGGTTTGTACAGATAAATAATATTTTTTATGCAGTTATCTACAAAAATTTCTCGAACTGGTGCAAACTTATCGGCAGTTTTTCGTTCAGTTTGTGTTGCAATATTTCAAATCGTATGTATCGTAATCGAAATTTTCATCAACCAAAAATCGTTTCACATTTGCTTCTGATCAATTTTGTAATGAATAAATTCTACCTGAATTTTCTTAGACAGCCACTATTTTCCTTTTTGGATTAGTTACACCATCCGGGCAAGACACCTAATATACACTTTTCGAAAAAAACTTTTTTACAATAACCCTCCAAACTACAGGTCGGGAACCAACAACATCTTTAACGCGGCATTAAAAGAAATACATATTTCAACTTTTCTTTTCTTTTTTTTAGTAGCTTAACTTAGAGTAATTTTTTTTCATTTTGTTGATACTTAAACATTTTCATCATTCTTGCATAGTTTATGGAGATAAAGCTAAAAAATATATTTTTAATACTACAGTTTCTATTACAAAAGGCTGTAGTAAAAACCAATTTAGCAGACACTCCTTCTAAGCTATTTAATAACCTTCTTACTTTCATTGAGAATTATATTTTCTTTTTCATTCAGTGAAGTTGAAGCGGTCAATAAATATGACATACCTAAGTTACTGCATCGGTTGAAAACGTTTAAATAAATTTTAAAACCATAAAACAATTGATTAATAATAAATAACACTAAAATCAAATCAACAAATATAACAAAATAATTAAAATACCGATGAAATTAAAAGAAATATAATATTTTAATCACAAAAAAAAAATCAATATATCCCAACAGTTGCATCAATCTCTGTCTAAACATTACCCCCAAAAATTTATAATGTGTAATTAACACACTCCTTCGCGTCTGTTATGAACGCTAGTGACAAGAAGTAGTTAATAAATTCTTGAAACCAATTTCGTATTGCTTAAAAAAAAAAGAAGACGAACGATGAAGATCAGGCGTGTGCGTTATTAGCGAATGCGAATCAGTTATCGACAACCTTAACTTATGTTTAAAGCGTACACGGAAGAGTGATTTAAAAAAACAAGAATATATTACAAACATTTTCAAGGCTATCAATCTTTCGCCTTCTTATGTACACGCGCCTGCATATAACGGCAATTTGAGAAAACTGTTTGAAGATTAATTTCTCACCAACGAATGTACAGTGGGCGTCTTTTCTAATGTCTCCCCCTTACCACCATGTATCTATACTTTCTACCCCACGCACTAAGCCATGCACTTCGGCTATTTTGGAATTCGCAGGTAGCAGGTATGCATATTATATATTTATCTTCAGTTTAGTTTACGAACCACAGATAAATATGCCTGATAAAATCGACGGCGGTGTGCTTTTATTACATATAATAAAAGTAACCCCAATTACATAGCAACTGTATTGGATTGGTGCACTTGAATTGCGGTCAGAAATCGTTTGCCACATAATGAGGAACTGGAATTGCGATTAGCAGTTTCTGTTGATATAAATAGGCAGATACTAGAAAACCCCTGTCATTAACGATTTATTACCTGTTAAAATGTTAATCTCAGTTCGGTTTTTTCTCTATTTCATATTTTATATTTAAGTAAACTAGATCTTACATTAAACAACAGACCGATATAAATATAATTACCTTATGTTCATAACTAATAATAAGTTATTGATGTTGAAACTGATTCGATAGTCTGAGGAAGGCCGATGTCGGTGGAAACATTACTGATTGAGTTGAATTTATAAGAATAAATTATCTGCTTAAGCCGCTTCTTTCTATCTAAGAATAATTACGAGTGATCACAGATAATTGTTTAGTGGATTTCTATTTGACATAATTTTATTTTTACTAATGTACTCAGAAATCGATTTTGAAAAGCCTTCCCAATAAATTGAACAAATACTTATAAGCACTATCCCAAGTAACTATTCTATCAAGAACTAAACTGTAAACAAAGTTTATAATAAATCATTTGCGAAGTTGTAATCTCCACAATTTTCGCTATTTTATGAAGAATAGACACTTTTGTTTGTTTCATTCATATTTATTATTTACGAAGTACTTATTAATAACTTTGTACTTAATATCCCGTTGCTCTTTATTATTGCAGCAACTATATGTATCAAATTTACAATATAAAAAGGTAGTAAAAAGGGAACTGTAATAAAATGAGAACAAGTTCTCAAAAAAAAAATCAACGTAATGAAATAAACGACATACTCTAACTAATTGTAATCCTCACAAAATATATTGCTTATAATCTCATTTAATACCTTAAATTAATGTTTCCAAAGAAAAGACTTTCCCTTATCTGTATCAATATAATATCTGTTAATTCCTGTCCGGATTTAGGAGGTGTAGGTGTAATAGTATTAGCAACATATATACAATATAAATGAGAAATAAATGTATACAATAAAAATAGATACGAAGGAACAATACCAAAAAAAATACAAAATCTAAGGGAATAGAAACGCCTACTGTTTTGTGAACTTGCGATAACAACCGACAGCTTAATATATGCAAATACATGCAATTGAAACAAATTGATAAAATTCCTTTGTCCTTAAAATATGTTATGAAACCTTCTATGTTCTTTTTCTACCTGCGAATCCAAGCTGAGCCGAAGTACTTGACCTTGCTATGCGGAAAATTGTTTCGATATTCGGTCGTTGCAAGAGGGAGACATTAGATTTGGAGGCCACTGTACATTTTGCTACAATACTCGATTCCTACTCAAAATTGCCGAAACTAGGCGTGGGATGATCCTAATTATGTATAAGTTAAAGTATTACAGTATAGTAACTTTGCTGAGCGATGTGGTTCAAATCGAAATCCACTAGTTTTCGAAGCAATGGTTCCTAATGGACTGATGTAGCGCGGAGTGATTCAGTATGTCGTGCATCGATAAAACCAGGGCTAAATAAAGCAAATTTCCAATAGGTTCCAAATTTTGTTCTATTGGCAAATATTTAGACTTATAACAAATTAATGAGTCTCTGCATTTAGGCTTATAGTTTTTGAATCAGATTCACCTACTATTGATTCATTGTTTCTTTCAGACGCTTGTCTATTACCATCATCTGTAATTCTGACGCTGTTTTAGAGTCTTCGTCAGATCTTTTTAACCCTCGATACTCTTCTCGTTGGTCTTAGTGGTTTCCCTTACATCTCCCACCTTGGGTTTCTTTTTCCTTACCTTTGCGGTCTGCCTTCTGACTTCCGCTTGGATTAGGATATATGTAACCAATGTAACTATAAACAGAGATCCTCTAACAGGTTGTTTTTTGTCAGTAAAAAGCAAACTGCCTTCCTGGCTAAAGAATATTCTGGAATTATCGGTAGTATAGTTGCACATATTGTATGTATTATTTGTTTCCATGGCTTTAAACTTTATTACGATAGCAATTTAAAAAAATCATCGAAAAATTCTCGGCGGAGGTGCTATAACCGCAATTAATGAGCATGTATTTCCTTCCAGGAAACCAGATCAGTATAATATACATTTTGTTAATCTTAGTCACCCAACGATATGCCGCACCAAAATTATAGTGAAAGTGTCTATAACGATCAATATGATGCTTGCAGTGCATGGCTTTTGCTGCTGCTGTTACATTTTTATGTATACAGGATGAGTAGCAATAGCAATTTTTTTATTAGTTGTGTAGCTTCGAACCCAAAGAATACTGGTCAGAAACTATGCATTCTGAAACCTTAAACTATTTGCTGTAGTTGCAGAAAAGTTACTTTGAGTATAACAGTTATCAAGTAAATACTAAATACTTGATGTAAAAGGCAAACTATCTAAAGTAGCATGTAGAGCCTACTCAAACAAAGAAAACTATTCTGACGTCACTGCGCTGTAGACGCGTTTTGGTCCGCTAACATTAGAAATTTGGCGCGATCTCATCAATAGTTGACGTTTAGTATAAGTTTTATGTGTGTCCATAGGTTGATAATGTGTTCATAATTTTACATTTTAATTGTTGTTACGAAAATTTTCTTTTTCAAAATCCCATTACATCAGAATCCCTCTCTCAAATTGAATAAGCTGTTGTCCGTTTTATCAAGCACTACAATAACAATACTTACAGCAGTAATAAATGTATCTATCTGACTCTGTATACTAGACATATGGAAATTATTTGCAAATAAAACATCTATTAGATGTAATCTGGAATTCTGGAGACTAGCGTCTTTTCTCCGAATTTTCTCAGTTTGGATTATATCATGTGTGAATCTTTTCATAATGGATACAGCTTCGTTCCTCAATTTAAAATATTTGGAAAGTCTAAACACGATATTATTTTGTAAGAATAATGAATACATGCGTTTGGATAATGTAGAAAAAAAGTTAACACGTGCATTTAAATATGATACGTTCATGTTATCCACGAAATTGTGTTCGTGCTTTGTGGTGAATTCTACAAAAGAAATGTTGCAGTTTAAATTGACTATACTATTATTAATGTACAGATTAATATACCGAATGTTAGATCCAATGCATACAAATGGAGTAGTGGTTGCACGTCGACAATTTTCTCTGAATGATCCTTTAATCTTTCTAAAAGCTTGTTCGTGTGTTTTTTTATTAAAGATAAAAATTCGGCAATATTAGAAGGTTGAAAGACGGCGGAACAAATTTTTCTGTCATGCTTCCACAGATCAACTAAATCGTACATAAAAATAATTAGTTATAACAATCTAATGATTTCATTATAAAAGTCTGAATTCTTCAGACAAATCTATCACTAACCTTTATTAGTAGTTCCTAGGCCATCGCCCACTAATGGTTTGATCAGCTCATACGTTATAGTTTTACATAGGTGGTCTTTTGACAATAATATTCTATTTAAAACCTCTACATCGGCTACAATGACAATTGGATTAAATGGTTTTATCCATAATTTCAAAATAGGGCCGTATCTTTTAGTTAAGTTCGTCATGTAATGGTAAAAATCTTAAACATATACTTACAGTGTAAACATTTTGTCCAAATGCAAATTTATATATCTCTTACCATACGGACTTTTATTACTGAGCACCACCCATAAAAGTTCAAATACAGACGGACCAGGTAATTTGTTAAGACTCGCATATTTTTTTAAGTTTGTTGTTATTTTATGTAATATGTATATTATGCAAACAGTAATAACACATATTATTAATGCGCTCGACATCATCTTGCCGGCATCAGATGTTGCAAACGACTGCCCGTTCTAGTGGTCACGGTACTCATTTCGATATTTAGATATATTCGTAGCTACAAGGCTACTATAAACATATGTTTATAGTACGCTACCTTACAAACTACCCACAGACAAGAAAAAATGTGTAATACAATCTAGATGAGAAAAATATAATATGATTAATTATGTGCGCCTGTTCTTCAGTGCTACTACAATACACCTGTTATACTTTTAGCTAAAATTGCACCTACTAATTTGAAAGTATGGCTTTCATCTAGAAGTATTTCATATCGTTGTAAGATATTTCAACACCAACACAATAAATAGTTTTTCTGGAAGAAGTATCAACCAAAAAGGCACAAGAATGAAATATACATATATCAAGAGTAATTCTTATCAATACAGTTTCTAGGTCCTACGGAAAATGATACAAAACTGTGCGCATTTTTAAGCATAAAATAAAATGAAAGAAGAAATCAAAATATTTTGTTGATGCGTGTATACTGATCAAAGAAACTTGGTGCCTTTTGGGTAATGTATCCCATCTAAAATTTATCAAATTTGTATACATCAAAGTTTGGAAATCCAGGTATATTTTCATATTTACCAATCTCAGTATTACTCGACACTTGTATTTCAATCACGAGACCAACAGTTGGCGAATCATGTTTAGAGTTTCGTTGATAACTTCTCCATTCTCATCTACCAATGTCTTAATCTCATGATATATTTATTCTTGCACGTTTAAATGCCTAGCTAATTCGTATACTGTAATCGTCCAAATTTAATTATAATATAGGACAGCAGAAACTAGAAAGGAGCGCGCGGCTTTAAAATATGTATTAGAAACAAACATACAGCCGTGTCTCCCACCACATATCGTTCCAACATTGGCATCGGCGCATATAATAATAATAAATGCTTTTATTGTGTAAAGGAGTTAATTACGAAAATGAATTATTGCAATGTGTTTGCTCTTAAATATAAATTTAAATTTGCTGATCTGAGAAAAAAAATACCTATCTATATAAAAAAATCGTTCCCTCCTAACACAAACTCAAGGCGGGTGTTCAGAAAGCAAGCCGAAGCATGCCCCTGCTCTACTACTCAGACCTTGCTGTGTATAAAAAAGAAAGAAAATCATTCGTTTCTTGCCTACACTCTATAAACTGCCCTAAAATTATACCCGAATTATCTTTTACATTATTATTGTACTCTTTAACCTGCGATAATATATATACATATATAAAAAAGAACTATGTACTCATGATATTAACTATTATGTGAAATTTTATACTCATAGCACTGATTCTCAAGCATATATTGTGCGATTTTTTTTTTTTTTTTTGAAAAACAAGGGGAAAAGTAGTGAGCGGGGAGATCATTATAAGACTTATAAATATGCTAGGAGAAAATCCTTTTATAAAGAGAGGTTCTATGTTTTGGGTGCAGAAATTAAAAAGTTATGGGGAGTATTTACATTATGTAAATATCTTCAAAATTTTATTTTATTGTAGAGATAGTACGGTGTTTTTTATTAATGATTTTATGAAAAAAATACCAAATATTGCATTCTCCTACGATTTACCATTTGACAGCCATTGCAGACTTTCCAATTTGTGGCATACAGAATTAAATTTCTTTATTCCGTATATCAACCTGATACAATTAACAGTTCTGCACCCGTTGTACCCGACTCGAGATGACAGCGTCTAAAGCCGGGTGATGTATGTATGTATGTAAATAGAAGGTTGGTGTTACACTGCGACCTAAAAGATCTATTGTGTCCCCTATTCTTGCTGCTTTACAGCTGGCCTTCCAATCCTATTCCTTTCAGAAACTGTAGGATGTCAGAGGGCCCCAGTCTATGGCGAGCTGCACAGTGCTACGCAGTTTGAAAGGAGGTGGATGGGTGTTTCATCCTGTTCCCCACAAAATCTGCATTCAGGATCTTTTTCCAATCCAAGCTTACTCAGGTGTCCTTTCAGTCTACAATGGCCTGAAAGTATTCCTGTTAATATGCGAACATTGTTCTTACTCAGGTTGATGCATTCAGTAAACCTCTTCTGGATATAAGTTCCCAGAAGAATTTTACTTTGCCTCATTCCCTGGAATTTTCCCAGTAACTGGATTTTCTCTGCTCCATTTCTATTTTTAGTTTCTTCAGTATTGTGCTGCTACTTAATCCGCAAGAGGGTTCAGGCCCTACAAAAGGCATTCCAGCCCCTTTTTTTTGCGAGGTTATCCGTTATTTCGTTTCCTTCCACTCCTGTGTGACTCGGAACCCACAGGAGGGTTACTTTATTTCTTTTGCGTAGCTCATTTAATTTCCCTAGGCATTCCCAGACTATCTTGGAACTGATTTCATATGAGCTCAGCGCCTTGATGGCTGCTTGACTATCAGACATGATGATAATCTCCTGCTTCCGATAGTTCCTATCCATATTGAACTGAACACATTTCCGCCTGAAATATACTTGGGTATTTTCCCAAGCTTTCGAAATATGTAGTTCTAGGCCCATATATTCCTATTCCAGTTCCTTCTGCGGTTTTGGAGCCATCAGTATACCATTTGATGGCATTTCTATTCAAGTTCAAGATGGTGTTATGATCCCACTCGCTCCTGTTACTTAGCTTTGTGGTGAATTCCTTCACAAAGCTAAATTTTTTTAACATATCATCCCGGGGCATATCCTAGGTTTGATCACCGTTAGGAGATTGAGGCCTATGCCTAATCATTCCTTCCTTGACCATTCTTAGTGCGGTTCTTTTCGCCACGCCCTCTACTACAATGTGGAGGGGGGCAAGATCCAATACTACTTCAATAGCTGCTGTTGGGCAGGTTCTCATAGCCCCCGTTATGCATGCACATGCTAATCTTTGCACTTTCGAGAGGTTAATTCTCGCGGTGGCCAGATTAGTTCTTTTGCTCCATGCTACTGATGCATAGGTCTCACTATCGCTGTATACATCCAAAGCAGTGTTTTTGGGTTGCATCCCCAATTTTTCCCTGCAAAGTTTCTGCACACCATCAGAGCTCTTTTGGCCTTGTTGGTTACTTCAAGTTCGTGTTTGTTCCATAGAAGTTTATTGTCTAGGATAAGGCCTAGATATTTAACTTCCGCTCTCCAGCCTATATTTTGCCCATCCAGTTTTATGGTTCTAAGATTGGATTTTCTTTTCCTGGTGAAAGCCGGCTGATAGACCGGAACACAGTAATTGAATTGTGACAGTTTGAGATGTTGGCATAATTGTTTCTTCAGCTGAACCGATAAGAAGTGTCGATGAGGGTAGATTTGTTTAAGACGTATGAATGCGTTCTCGATGTATTGGTTTATTCATTCGTTATATCTGAATGACGAAAAATTACCGAGAAATAACCCTAGATTCTTCACACGATCCTTAACAGGTATGTCCGAGCTGCCGACCTTAACCTTAAAAACATTTTTAAAATTTTTTCACCTTTGCCGATTAGCAATACGGACAATTTCTCGGATTGAGTTTAAGGCAACGCTTCTTAGAAAACTCATAAATGGATTGAATGTCACAGTTTATCTGCCTCAGAGTGTCCGGCCAAGACTCGACAAGGAAGAAAGTGATACAACTGGAAATTATCCGCGTCGGCGTGTGCTTTGCAGAATTTAATACTTTTCACAAAATACGCAGTGTGAATAGAGAAGAGAATAGCAGCTAAGATTGAGCCCTGCGAACCCCCGATGGTACATTTAAAGAATTGGAAGCAGTAGCCTGCTTAATCTGCACCCGTTAACTACGGTTAGCAAGATAATCGTTCATCAAAACAAGCGAAAAAGGTCCATAACCAATATATTTTAATATCAATGCAAGTTGATCATAGATTACCACATCGAAAGCCTTGCTGAAATCCAGTAGGATAAGTGCAAACATCAGATTATTATCTGTAGCTGTTAGCAAGTCGTCAGTGATTGAAGCTAGTGCATTAGTATAGTTAAATCCTTGGCGAAAACCGGATTGGTGATCAGGTAAAATATTATTTTGGTTAAGATAGTCTGAAACCTGCTCTTGAAGAGCTATTTCTAAAGCTTTAGATAGTGTTGGTAATATACTTATAGGTCTCAACTCCGAAAATGCCGTGGGATTATTTACTTTAGGTAAAGGTTTGATCAGAGCCTGCTTTCAAATTGATGGTATCACTCTCTCTGTTATGCAAACATTAATGACATATTTATTTCATTTTAGATCCCTATACTAAAAATTAGTAAAATCGACTACAGTAGAATAAAACACAGCTATTCAGCTATTGTATCATGTCCCTAAAAAGGAAGCGGCACCGTTTGAAAAACACTCTTGAATGCGGTTGTCTTTTTTTTAACTTTTAATTTGTGTACCTTGTGGAGCAAAAGGAAATCTTTAGGGAAATAATATTAGTATGTTAGTTGTTTAAGAAACACCGAGCAAAAGTAGCAAATTTTATTGCAATTTTAAGTCTTTTTGTAATTAACGTTTTTAATGTTTGTTTTAGTAAACGAAAAGAAATCTTATATGATGAATTATGCAGCTAACTTACACCATAGTCGAGTTAAATGTTGCGACTTATAGAAATTCTTTTATTGTTAGGTTTAACATGTTTATCTCCAGAAGCTTTAATTCGGCGGTAAATCAAAGAAAATATGCCATAAATCGGAAAAAAAGTGGGATTACTTTAAAGGTCTATTCACACTATAGATTAACGAACATGCAAGTCACGGGCCCGTCACAGTCCAGTCAATTTTCGATGAATTCACACTGGCGATCTACCGGCAGTCAATTTGGTGTTTCCAATTGTATAAAAATGTTCTCCAGTTCAACTTTAATAAAAATTGCGCATATTTTGGATGAAGAAGAGTGGTGTTGTAAACATTCGGATGATTTCAATAATCGGAATACCCGAATCGGAAGGTTATTATTCGAAATAATATTCCGAAAAGCAAAGAAATAATATTATATTTGAAATAATATTCCGATTCCATATTCCACCCGACATACTCGTATAAGTTGTACATATTTGGATGATTTGAATAATCGAAATAATTCACACGGAGCACGGCGGAATATGGGATCATATTTGATGTTTATTTTATACGTAACTAAATCTCTATTAAACTTATTTACAACAAAAGTTTATTATTTTTCTTAATAAAATATTTTGCAGATTACTAATACCAAATATTATACCAGTATATATATGGTAAAAGAAATGTTCCACTGGCGTACTATAGGTGGCGCCACAGGTATTCTCTTATGGAAATATATTACCACTACAAATGCACAACATTAAAAAATGCTGGTGGTGTCATCTATAGTGCGCCAGTGCTAAATAGCTTTTTTCATTCGGAATAATCATTTAACTACTTTGTTTCTGTGACCTCAAATCCCAGAAATGACATTTGTTGATTGTTTCTGTTATTGTTGTAATCATATGGCTCAGTTTGATGTTGGAAAGGATGACAGCAGCAAAAATCATATTTTATAGGAGCGACACACTTTAAACATTTCTGATGTGACTGCATACATTTTTTATTCTTCTGGAATAGAGTATATTTGGAATCAATGCAAATAACTTTGACATGACCGAAAACTTGCGAAAAAATCGGATTTATTTTTAAATAAGATGGGGGGGGGGGGAGTGAGTGACTGTTTGTACGAGGGATTTTGTAATGACGGAAGCTTGTCTATAATATCATCACAATTCACTAAATTTTACTACTTTCACGCTCCATTATTTTCCGAATAAACATGTGGGAAAATATGTGTGGAATATCCTGTATATAATTTGAATGAATTTTATTTGCATTTCTTTCTCCGATAAAGAAAACTGGTTTCTTATAAATTAGCTGACTTTTTTTATCTTGACAAAAGTATGAGTTTGCCTGAAAATATAAGTAAATGGAGAAATTTGCAACGTACAAAAAAAGGCTAACAAAAATAAGAACAAAAACATAATTCATTAAAATATATATTTTTACGTTCCGATAACAATATCTTTACATGGATATATTAGTAAGATCTCTTCTTAAGTATGATTGGTGTGCCAGTTGTACTTTTAAAAATAATACCCGCTTTCTCCAAAACATGACCTTCAACAGGAAGTATTTCATATTTCTGTATAATTCTAACAGTGAAGTACTTAAGTAACAACATAGCTAACAACTTTCCTAAAATGAATATCAGTAAGGTGAACATAACAATTAAACAGTCGAAGAAGTAGTTACCAATACAATTCCTAGGACCCAATGAAAATGGCACAAACGAATGCTTAGTTAACAAATGTGCGTTTTCGGGTAGAAAACGATCTGGATCGAATTAATTGGGGTTTTCAAAATAACTCGATGATGTATGCACACCTACTAATGAAAAGATAAACCTTGTGTCTTCCGAATAGTGTACACCGTCTACAATTTTTAGTTTATTATAAATGCATTTTAGAAAATCAGGCGGTAACTCAGGACGTGAAATTCTTGACGATGGACTATTAAAATAGGAGTTGGTGCTTGAGTTTTCATCGTTTGTTGGATTATTTAGATCCTACGCTTCGACAGTGTTCCTCTCATCATCGGAGTAGCCCTGATAAAGACTGTATTAGACTGTATATAGACGTTGGACAAGTATTCACCCTTGGATATAAATTACCCATGCGTTTGTTCTGTATTGTACAGTGTACACACAATACGGTCGCATACTGGCCTCTCCAGGATAGGTATATATCATTACAACCTAGATTAGATTAACTTAGGATTGGGGTGGCCAATGGATCTGTTTCACCGCGACCTTTTCAGATCTATTGCGATCCCCTTTTTCCTAGATGACGATCTCTAATTTTGCCCTCTTAATAGGCTTATTATCTTTGAGAGTGGCTTTTTTGTGTAGCTGCTAGTTGTGGGGTTCTCCTCCCCCATTACTAGAAACCTTGCCCTCGCCAGGCCTTCACATTGTCACAGCATATGAACTGGTGTTTCTTCCTTCTCTTGGCAGAATCTGCAGATTGCCTCATCTGCCAGACCTATGTTGTGCATATGCCTATTTAGTCTACAGTGACCAGTCAGCAGACCTACTATCATTTTGACAGTCTTCCTGTCTTTATTCAGTAGACCTCTAGTAAATACAGGCCTCTATTCCTTTAGGAGGTCTTTTACCTGTCCCAGTGATTTTGGCCGCCACTAATTATGTATCCATTCATTGATGGATTTTTTAATATGCGATTTGGTAGTGCCGAAAGAAGGGCCAGATCCAACGAATGACCTTGACGAACCTCGCCTGGCCAGCTCGTCCGCCGCCTCATTTCCTCTTACGCCCGAGTGGCTTGAGACTCAGGCCAAAGTTAATTTCGTTTGGGTGTCCACCTCATTTAGGGTGTTAAGCGGTCCCAAATCAGCTTAGAATCCACACTTACAGAACTAAGCGCTTTAAGTGTGGATTGACTGTCAGAGAAAATAGTAACGCTTTTATCTGGCTCAGTATATCTCTATTTCTCGGACACAACTGTGGATTGCAACAACCTCAGCTTGGAACACCGTTGTGTCTTTGGTGGAGTTTACCAAAAGAGCCTCTTTAGGCTTCTTAGCGTATATTTCAGTTCCAACGTCGTAGTCCGTTTTAGAGCCGTCTGTATACCAGTTTGAGTCCGCTCTTACTGGAGTAGGTACCTGTCTCCCAGTCCTTCTTATCTGGTATTATAACCTGATATTTTCTATCTAGGTTGAATTTCTGAACCATGGCATCACTTGGCATTCCTAAAAGGGTGCCTCTTTGAGTTCATCTAATAGTTTTTGATTGTTAGTGCCGTGCTATTTACTTATCGGTACTTGACTACGCAAAAGTCTATGTACTGTATGCCTTGCAGCTTCTTGTATATAAATATGTAGTGGTGGCAGGTTTAGATTTGCTTCCATTGCGGTGGTACGGGTGGATCTCATCGCCCCCGTGGCGCACATACACGCCAGTCTTTGCACACCACCCTGCCCCACTTTGGCCACCATACTGTAGTTCCTTACGTTATCATGGATTTAATTACCCTTGTGTATAAACAGAGATTCATCTTGGGGCTACGTCCTCAATTCCGTCCATACAGCTTCCTGCGCCTACCTAGGGCGATAATGGCTTTGCTGGTTGTTTTTTGGATATATGGGTTCCATATATGTCTTTGATCAAACCATAGTTATAGTTGATAGTCACTCTTGTTTACACCATTTGTCAACCGTATTTAAAGCGGTTTGCATGCGCTCCACTACTTTTGGAAACCGCCCTCTAACGACTATTGTAAGGTCGTCAACATACCCCAGGCAATGAAATCCCTTTCAGATAAGCTTCTGGATTAGGTCGTTCACAGCCTATATTTATATGTAATTTGTGAAAACTGACGAGCATGACAGTTATTCTGTGATTTTTCCTTTTTCTATGACTTAATTGTTGAGATTTTTTAAATCCGCTTCAACAAAAACTTTTGTAATATTTTTGTTGATTTTAAAAAAAATTTAACAATAGGTATATTTCCATCGCCAACTTCGGAATTGGCAAAATGCAGTCTTAATCAGGGCTTGTAGAAACACTACCGCAACGTCGTATGTAAACAATCCAACAGACGATAGAAACAGTCCAAACACGAACTCATGTTCCAATATATTGGTCTAGTTATCCTTACCAATCTCAACGTCGCTGCTTAGTGTTCTCTCTATCATAGGAATCACTGAATGTAATCTGAGTGTTTCATTTATAACAGCTTCCAAATACACCATTTCCTTTAAAGCGTCGTTAGTAGCTTCTCCTTCTTCTCCTATAAAAGATATAATTTCTTCAAACATTCTTTGTTGTATTTTTGGATGCCTAGATAATTCATATAATGTAAAACACAGTGTTTGAGCTGTCGTACTGTGTGTCTAAAAATAATAACTATTAATGTTTTTCTTTCTTCATTGTTAACAGCATAAATTTTTACTTACAGCGGTAATAAATGTATTAATCTGATCATGTAAGCTATTTAAGTCAAAATTATTTGCGAAGAGTATATCTATTATGTGAAGTCTGGTGCCCTTACGATGTACGTCTTCTCTATGCATTTCTTCATTGCGGATAACATCAGCTGTTATTTTTTTTATGACAGATATTGCGTTATTAAACAGGTTAATATGTTTAGAAAACCTAAATAAAAAGTCATTTTCAAGGAATCCTGAACGCACTCGATGAAATATCGCATTTAAAGCATCGTCATGAGCGTTCAGAAATATCCCGAGCACGTTTTCCTGAATTTTATGTTCATGATTTGTTATGAATTCTAGAAAATTATGATTACGACCATTAATTAATGCAGCAGATAATGTTTGATCTAACTTACCTAAGGATAGATCCAATGTGCACAACGGTAGCAGCGATTGCATATCAATAGTGTCGCTGGTAAGATCCTTTATTTTTGCGAGAAATCTGTCCGTATGTTTCTTCATTAAAGGCAAAAAATCCACAATGTTGGACGACTGAAAGGCGGGACTGCAAATTTTGCTGTCATGTTTCCATCGATCAACTAACAACCACGTGGCAAACAATTGTAGTAGTAATAATAATAATAAACAAATTGCAGATTAGACTAATGGTTAAACTAAAACTTCATCAAGGTCTACGCACTAAAAAAATTAGGTAATTTTTCTTGGTAAAAATCACTTTTTTTGATAATTTTCCGCACTGAATGGGGGAAAATGTGCAGAAACTTAAGGAAAATGTGGAAATGTTAGAAATTTTCCCATAATACAAGTATTTTACGTGAATATTATAGGAAAATTTCTGTTTCTTAGAAAAAAATTTCTAATTGTAATATTACCATGAAAAATATTAATATCTCTTAGGAAAAAGTTAAAATTTCTTACAATTTGGAAAATTACAGTCATAAATATAGCAATTTTCAAGTGATAAGCAAATAAGCAAGTTAACTTAGAATGTTCTGGTTGAAGTTAGATGTAGGGAGAAATGGTGTTCGGCCACACGCGGTTCTGTTTTCTTGTTATTTTAGAATTATTACACTGATTACACAAGTCCACAAATTGAAAAAAAGAACCTGCAAAGAAGTGCGCTATATTTGTTTTTAAGTCTTTTGGCCCGCTGAACTCGAAAATCACATTATTTTTTTCTGTCGATACGTTTTCGAAATATGAATTTTTGAATTGCTTGTTGATTTTCTCGGAGGTAGTTTGTTTACTTATACCATATCTAAGTTAGAAACGATCGATCTGATTGTAAAAAGTACCGTATTATATATAATCGAATTCATTTGAAATCAGTCAGCAGTTTCATTGCAATGAACTATATTATGAAAAAAAAGGTTGCTTTTGTGGCCAATATGAAAATCTAATATTCACTCTATCGCCAGGAAAAGGTAGAAATCGTAGAAATATGGCCAGTTTGTATTTTTTTTCTATATAGTTACTGTACTTTTACGAAAATAACAAGGTATTAGGATTTCTTCGCAAATACCTTGTTCTTTTCGTAAAAGTAGAAACTTTTCTTAAAAAATAATAACCTGGGTATATTTGCATGATTTCCACCCTTTCTAGAGGATAGAATGAGTTTGTTCACTTTTGCTTGGAGCTAGTTTTAAAATTTAAAAATTCATATCTCGAAAACATATCCATGAAAAAAGAATATGCAATTTTCGAGTTTAACGGCCTAAAGAAGATAAGCAAACAATAACCGTATCCAGTTTGCAAAATGGCTGTAAACTAATGTTATTAGTAGGTGGGTATTAATTCATATTAGAAAATCTGTTTGTTGTTATTTTAATGCTTTGAAGTCTGTTACGCCCTCTGCTACAACTTGAACATGAAATATCCGAAACAACTTGCATGCACATTGAAATTAATTTAGCATTATCTGTTAAAAACTAACCCACACACTAAAAAATTTATATAATTTTTCTTAGTAAAAATCACTTTTTGGATAATTTTCCGCATTCAATTGGGGTAAATGTACAAATGTATAAAATGTTTTACGTGAATATTAATGGAATATTTCTGTTTCTTAGTAAAAAAGGTTTTTTTTTGTAATATATTTTATTATAAATTACTTAACCGCAAAAATTTTTTTTTGAATATATGACACCAAGTACTTACGATTTTCTTAAAGAAACTATTTTTTATGCCAAGTCGGTACAGTTACAGGAAAAGTAGCAGTAGATTTACGTCAAAATTGTATTACAAAACTGTAAATTATCACATCATGATATTCTAAGCATATAATAGCAAAGTTTGCTGGCCTATAGTAGCAAATACGTTAAACATATTCTACAAGTACAGAAATTGCCGTGAAGATGGCGGTTCTTCTATTTCACTGCACTAACCTTTACGTGCATCTAAACTAGGTTAGTACCAACCTATCCGACATATTTTCAATCCATTGCCGCGTGAAAAAATTTTCCGTGTAGTATATCGTTTCACGAAATCATGCCTTATTTCATATTAAACTGTTAATATTTTCCCTTCTAGACATTAGAATCGCGCCAAACTTTACGTGCATCTAAACTAGGTTGGTACCAACCTATCCTACATATTTTCAATCGATTGCCGCGTGAAAAAATTTTCCGTGTAGTAAATCGTCGTTTCGCGAAGAGATCAGTCGATTTACGTATAAATGTTAATATTTTCCCTTCTAGACATTAGAATCGCGCCAAACTTCACGTGCATCTAAACTAGGTTAGTACCAACCTATCTGATATATTTTCAATCCATTGCCGCGTGAAAAAATTTTCCATGTAGTATATCGTTTCACGAAGTCATGCCTTAATTTCATATATAACTGTTCATATTTTCCCTTCTAGACATTAGAATCGCGCCAAACTTTTCGTGCATCTAAACTTGGTTGGTACCAACCTATCCTACATATTTTCAATCGATTGCCGCGTGAAAAAATTTTCCGTGTAGTAAATGTCGTTTCGCGAAGATCAGTCGATTTACGTATAAATGTTAATATTTTCCCTTCTAAACATTAGAATCGCGCCAAACTTTACGTGCATCTAAACTAGGTTAGTACCAACCTATCCGACATATTTTCAATCCATTGCCGCGTGAAAAAAAATTTCCGTGTGGTATATCGATTCACGAAATCATGCCTTAATTTCATATATAACTGTTAATATTTTCCCTTCTAGACATTAGAATCGCGCCAAACTTTACGTGCATCTAAACTAGGTTGGTACCAACCTATCCTACATATTTTCAATCGATTGCCGCGTGAAAAAATTTTCCGTGTAGTAAATCGTCGTTTCGCGAAGAGATCAGTCGATTTACGTATAAATGTTAATATTTCCCTTCTAGACATTAGAATCGCGCCAAACTTTACGTGCATCTAAACTAGGTTAGTACCAACCTATCCGACATATTTTCAATCCATTGCCGCGTGAAAAAATTTTCCATGTAGTATATCGTTTCACGGTCATGCCTTAATTTCATATATAACTGTTCATATTTTCCCTTCTAGACATTAGAATCGCGCCAAACTTTACGTGCATCTAAACTAGGTTGGTACCAACCTATCCTACATATTTTCAATCGATTGCCGCGTGAAAAAATTTTCCGTGTAGTATATCGATTCACGAAATCATGCCTTAATTTCATATATAACTGTTAATATTTTCCCTTCTAGACATTAGAATCGCGCCGAACTTTACGTGCATCTAAACTAGGTTGGTACCAACCTATCCTACATATTTTCAATCGATTGCCGCGTGAACAAATTTTCCGTGTAGTAAATCGTCGTTTCGCGAAGAGATCAGTCGATTTACGTATAAATGTTAATATTTTCCCTTCTAGACATTAGAATCGCGCCAAACTTTACGTGCATCTAAACTAGGTTGGTACCAACCTATCCTACATATTTTCAATCGATTGCCGCGTGAAAAAAATTTTCCGTGTAGTAAATCGTCGTTTCGCGAAGAGATCAGTCGATTTAGGTATAAATGTTAATATTTTCCTCCAGACTCGATATAGGTTTTCTATATGGCAGACATAGCTATTAATTATTGATAAATTACTTAGATAAATATTTCTTAGGAACTATTATCACAACAGTTGCCCGACTGCATACGATGGCTCTTCATTTTTGCGAATTAACCGCCAATGTGAAGAGGCAACGGATACCTGACGTGCAGTGGTTTTGGGTAAGCATTAGAAGGCATTTTCATTTCGACGACATTTTCCTTTTTGTTAGGAAAAAATCAGAAATACTAAACTTTTCTTTGTAATTTAACTATTAAACAAGTAAAACTTCTATGGAAATTATCACTACTTTAGAAATTTACTTGTGTGTATTCCAGACTACATAAAAAAATCTTGGAAAAGTTACCCACATTTCGAAATTTTGCTATGAATATGCCAGGTTACATGAAAAAACCTTCGAAAAATTACTTATAATTACAAATATTACTTTCAAAAGTAAAATACCTGTACGGTTTTAGGGGAACAAAGTTGCCCGAAAATCGTACAGGAATTTTACCAAAAATTGTGTATATATTGTTAAATTCTTCATATGAAAAATACGTCACCAACCTTTACTTGTAGTACCTAGACCGTCTCCTAGAAGAGGTTTCAACATATTATACATCTTAGTCTTGCCTAGATGACTTTTTGATAATAATATTTTATTCATTATATCCACATCAGCCACAACCACAGCTGGACTGAACGGTTTCATCCATAATTTTATGACAGGACCATACCTTCTATTTAAATTTAAGAAGTAGTGTAATATATCTTAAACAAGCAACAATTAAAAGTTTGTTGAATAAATATTTTATATACTTCGTACCATGTTGGCCAATATTAAAGAATATCACTCCCAAAAGCTCAAGTGAAGTCGGCCCAGGCAATTTGTTGAGGCTCGCGTGCTTTTTTAGTTGCGTTATTATGAAATATAATACGTAAATTACACAAAGAATAATTACGTTTGCAAACACAGGGATGATCATCTTGGTAATATGTAATTCTGCAATTAACTGTCGGTCCCACAAAACTATATATATAGATATATGCATATATTAACCCACAATCTTTTACTAGAGGTGAATAAAAACAAGTATTTTCGTTAATCTGAAATATTTCAATATATCTATCTTAACTCCGGATATACGACTGCTAGGCAATAAATTGATTTATAATATTATTTTTAAATATTTTGTGGAGTCGTATAACCCCGGTAGCCTCTTCGATCACTTATTTTTTCGGTAAAAAGAATAAACAGATGTTTGGACTTCAAACTATAAATATGTCCAGTTGCATCAGCATAAAAAGAACGAGAGCAGATTTCATTAAAATATACTTTTTCTTTATTTGCGATTACAATATTCTCAAATAGCAACATTAATTACATCTCTCCTTAAGTATTACCGGTATGCCTGTCATACTTTTAGCAACAAGTTCACCTACTACCTTTAAAACATGATTTTCATCAGGAAACAATTCATATCGTTGCATAATCCTGGCGACAGAATATTTAAGTTGTAGCATGGCAAATAATTTTCCTGAAGTTCATTAGTAAAATAAGCAAATTGAAACAACGCGCTGAAATTTCACTCACCAATACAGTTTCTGGGTCCTAGCAGAAAATGGAACAAACGAATATTTATCTAACTTATGATCATTTTCAGGCATAAAACGTTCTGGATCAAATTTATCGGGGTTTTCGTAATATTTAGGCGATGTGTGAATACCCACGATGGAAAAAACAAACTTTGTACTTTTCGGATAGTGAATGCCGTCTAAAATTCATTACGTTCACCACTTCATCTTAGAAAACCGTGTATTTATTTTTTATATTTACCAATGTCTACGTCGCTACCCAATGTTCTCTCTATCATAGGCAACGCGGGATGCAATCTTAGCGTTTCCTTCACAACAGCTTCCAAGTATATCATCTGCTGTAGCATATCGCAAGTAACGTCATTCTGGTCTCCCACAAATGACGAAATCTCTTCAAACAATTTTTGTTGCGCTTTGGGATGTCTGGATAGTTCATATAAAACAAAGCACGTAGTTTCAGCTGTTGTATCATGTGCCTAAAAAA
Organism: Protaetia brevitarsis; assembly: GCA_004143645.1. NCBI lineage: Eukaryota > Metazoa > Arthropoda > Insecta > Coleoptera > Scarabaeidae > Protaetia > Protaetia brevitarsis. The sequence continues at coordinate 32,564 of RXPK01004935.1, read as the reverse complement.
TTAAGTTACATAAATGTTATGAACCATTATAATCTTTCGCTATTATCAATCTCAAGTTATATCGAAGATTATCCTAACTGTATCAAGTTTGTCTTTCGAAAAAGACTAAGGCATGAATTATTATTATTATTATTATTATTATTATTTTATTATTTTATTATTATTATTAAAATGCTTCACCTTATAATAGAGTTCATATTTTTGTAGGAGAATCTGAATCTAAAGTTTGCAACAAATCAAAAAGAGTGTCGTTTCTTTTGCGGGTTTTCGCTTATAACTCGAAAAATATCAACATTTATCGTAAATAACTTCTCTATCCAAAATTAGAGTACATCAAATTTTCTACAAATTTTGCTGTTTAGATTTTGTCTTCGATGGACTGTTTGAACTCAAGCGCTAGCTAAAAATATGTACATTCTGACTATCTTCGCGAAAATTCATTTTTTAATTTATTATTTAATGAGTCCATCTAGTTTTAAGTTGAATACAATGTTGATAAATTGATTTATTTTGTACACTGATGTGAGTACAATTCAGGTCGTCTCATCATCCTCTTGACACCTATTATGTTATTGCGTACTAAGGGCACGCCGCAGTAAACTTTAATGCGTTTTAAAACCACGTAACTGCGATCCGTAACATAATTTGCCACAAGTATGGAGCTCATTTTGATGAGGATTCGCATTACAAATAAAAACTGTGGTAGAAACAATGAAGTATTTTTTGTAAGTTTTCTTCTTAACTCTAGTGGTTCGATCTATCACAGAGAGATATAAAGCTGTTTTTTTTTTAAATTAATGTTGATGTTTTCTTCTACAATAAAATTATTAAACACACATTTAGTAGTGTTTTTATAAAACATGGATTCTTATATTCTCGAAATAAATGTTCCGAAAACATGTTTACTCTCTTATAAAACAAAAACTTATGTGGTATTATTTCCTTCATTATTTTGACAAGAGCAGCCAAAAGGACTTGATCTCGAGTTTTAAGATATTTGTGCACGTGTTATATTTTGTATAATATTGTTTTTTTTAATGTGACAGCCTGTATATTATTACGTGATAGGATGCAGAATTTCATTCTAAACTACACTACACCTATTTACTACGGTTTTCTTGTGAGTATATATTTTCTATTTTCATGTGATCTTTGGGAAAACCGGAACATCGTTTATTTTTCGAAACAAAAACAATATAATTAAAACGGCAGAAATTGACTTTAATTAGAACACTAAAATAAAATAAGAACATAAGCAAATTTAGAACGTAATAGCAAATGAAAAACATAAAAAAAGCCTGAAACATAAACACAAGAAATAATAAATTAATGTAAACGAAATTATTACAATTGTAGGAGGCTGAGGGTCTATCACTTTATTTTAATAAAACAAAATGTCAAAGTTAATGGTATATATTAGTATATTGGGAGTACATAAAACGATAAAACATAACCGCCATGCCACAACTTCATCACATAAGCGAGCTCTGTCTATTCTGAATTTAGCCTATAATATCCGCGTAAAGTGAAGGAAGCTCCACGCGCCAACACGCGGGAAGTTCAAAATATTTGGTTCAAACACAGTATAACTCTGTCATGTAATAGACCTCCGAAATTCGTCTGGCCTTAGATTTGTAAGGGCATTGTGGACACGGTTCAATATTTCCTCTCTAGTACGTACAGACCTGGAGCACTAGTTCTTTTATACGGCCCCAGAGGTAAGAATCCAAGGACGTCAAATCGGATGATCTGGGTGACAAGTTCCAGATCATCCGATCCTCGAACATCAAGCTCAACTGATATACAGCTATAGTGGAATGTGCTAGAGCACCATCTAGTTGATACCAACTGTTTTCTCTCTCACGTGGAGGAAGAGTATTTAGCAAGTCACTAACAAATCCTCCGAGTATCTTCAGATATCTAGCACCATTCAAATTTATTTCACTTGATATGCTACTCTATTGCCCATAATCAAACATCCCTTATGACATGTGGATTATATTGTTAGTTATCTCAGAAAAGTTATGTTTTCTTAATATTCTGTGGATTGATCCTCTTCAAATACTTACCCAATTCCAGCGCTGCTGCTGTAGTTGAACTCCGTAAATAAGTTTCAAAATAAGCCAAAACATTCACCTCGTTATCTTCATTATCTATTAAGAGCTTTGGGCAATTTCGAGTTGCCCTTACACTCCCAGTTGCCTTAAACCGAGCTTCGAATCTTGCGAATTTTCTGGGAGACATTGTTGGCAGGTCCGAATATAGTTCGTTAAATAATCTGCATGCTTGTCTGACAATTCATCCACATTCACCATGCAAAACAAATTTAACAAATCATTATTGGAATATTCTTCTATATTCTCCACGAAACTGCACTTGGAAAAGTCAACAAAATCACTAGAACTGTAAATAAATATCTCAGGAATCTGTGGGCTTAAACTGCTTTCACATAAAATTAACATTGCTTTAATTTTTTGTCAAAATCAATGCTCACTAGATAGGACTTTTGGGGTTTCATTGGCTTTTGCTAGAAAATATGGAATAACAAGAAAACCGCTGGAAAAGGCATAGCAAATCTATGCATGATTAAATCCTGCGTCCGATCATGTAATAGTATGACATGACACATTGAAAAACCAACTTTTTCAACTTTGAAAATGATGTAATTGGTCATCAAATTTTTGACACCCTGTATGCGATAAATAAATTCTCAATATGGATTTCGAAAGTGCCATTCTGGTACTTTCATCCATTCTAGGGGCGCTTACCGCCAGCCGAAAATGAGGCAGTGTTGAAAATAAAGCTATATATTTCAAAATTTTCAAAATAATCAAGATATCTCAGAAACAAATAAAAATAGACATAGAGAAATAAGATGGAACACACCATAAAAGTTTCTTAGGAATCCAAAAATGGGATAATAAACCGGGTGTTCCATTTAAAATAAGGGAGTTATGACTACTTCCGGTATAGCCGGAAGTGGTACGACCTTGAAAATATTTTAAAATGAGAGAGAATCTTGACTAACCCTGAAGTCCAAAAATTCAGAATTTTCTCTAAACACAATGGAATTGTGTTTTAAAATATTAATTTTAATCATGTAAAAGTACCGCAACGAGTTGGCATTGATAAATATAAGTCCAGTGGTAGAAATAGTCTCAAATTTTCTCGGTGCAATTTATTATCTACATTCTATCAGTAAAACATAGCTGTCTATATAGACATATTCTGTTTTGATCAACGTAAATGGTATTATATAACACACTACTATGGTTTATTAAGATTACAAACTAACTGTTACCAAAAGTTGGCTGCCTGAAGAAGCTTTTCGCATATAGCGAGCTTAGAGCTTCACGGGCCGATTGTCTTATTATAAAAACAGCCGAGCCCGTATCTGTTTTTTTTTTGGCTCAGACCGTTCGCACTTCTAATAGCTTACACGCTTAGCTATCAGTCATGGGGACCTTGATTCGAATCCGTGGGCCTGCTCTCTAATGTTGCTATACCGACGCAACCATAATACTAACTCATAGCCAGCCGATGCCCTTTAATATTTGTAAGGGATGCAAAGACATAAATTAATTATTAGTATTATAGCAACTTAACTTAGTGTTCAACGAACATAGTAACGTTATTTTATGGATTGAATAAATGGCAATAATGACAACTTTTACAAATCATAATAATATTATTTTCGTATTCCTTGTACTTTATAGTACACCAGATTGAAAACACAACACAACCATTCATTAGTAAACAAATTCTTGTCGATTGCACAAGTCTCCGAATTTTTTTGGGCGAAGAAATTATTATTCGGAATGGTTTCTATAAATAGCGCTTTGTGTAAATGGTTCCTGAAAGCTGGTTATCGAATTATTATTTTAATAAACATAGAACTAGAGATTGCTACTCTATGACCTTAGCTTGATTATATCTTCATTTTTCATAGCAATATAATGTTTACCTCAACCTATTTACTCAGATGTAGATAACAAAACTGCAATAGTTCGTTAACATGCATTTGTAACCGAAGGTTGAATTGTTTAGAGCCAAACATTTGAGAAATCACAAAAGTTGAAGTCATTGGAAAAAAGAGAGAAAAAGCTAAGCTACACATACCAGCTTGGCAGTTAAAGACAACTAGAAATAAGAACACAATCTTGTGCCTTAACATTTTCTCTCAACTTCCTTAATTAATAATAAATTTTCGTATTTAACTCTTCGTGTTTTATCAACTTATTTAAACTTCAATGACTTTTCAAAATTTCACTTTTCAGATCAATTTTTTAATATTAACCTACCTAACATATACTGATATAGGAATTGTTTCAGCTGGAGATGGTATTTAGCCGCAACAAGTTCTAGACTAAATTAAAATTTTAAATTTTATGCGAAACTAGAGAGGAATTTCAACATGGTTTCCAAATTCAATTAATTACAGTATTTGGTATTATTTCAACTGTACTTACAGCTATTATAAAAGTGTCTATTTGATCATGCACATGGTTTAAATCAATATTATTTGCGAACAGGACATCTATCATATGCATATGCTTGTAGTTTTCATTACTAGCGCCCTTTGTTCGGCGTACTCCGATATGATTACGTCATACGTAATTTTTTCATGATACATGCAGCTTTATTCATAGATTTAAAATATTTGGAAAACCGAAACAGGGTCTCGTTTTGCAGGAAAACTGAATACATGCGTTCCGATAAAACTTTAAAAAAATCAATGCGAGCACTTAAATATGCTGCGCTCATTTCATCCTGAAAATTCCGTTCATGCTTGGTGGCAAATTCTAAAAATACATTCATAATTCAAACTCTGAACTAAAACTACATTTTCATTGACTTACCGAACGCTATATCCAATGCATACAAGTGGATAAGTGGCTGAATATCAACAACTTTGTCTGTGTGATCTTTTATGATTTCTAAAAATTATTAGTGTATTTACTTATTAGTGACAAAAATGCGGTGGTGTTAGAAGGTTGAAAAGCCAGACTGCAAATCTTCCTGTCACGTTTCCATAGATCCACTAACCACCATATGAAACAAAGAAAAGAAATCAATTATAAGTTTCCAAGAATAAGTTATAGAATAAGAAGAAGACTATGAGATGATAGAGAATGCTTACCGCACTCCATGTGAATACGAGCCTCTGGACTCAAAAAGATAGCCACTTCTTGCCAAGCCAAATATTTAACCCAGAGATTAGTTCTATCTCAACTACCAGAACCTCTATAGAACAGGTGCGTACTAGATAGTGGAATGGCTGATGTGGATGATATGATGGATAAAAAAAAATAGGAGACTACAACAAGGAAGTAAAGTAAGGAAATCCTAGGTATTAGATAGGTAATACAACTTTTATTTAACTTATATCTTTTTTAAGTAGAAAAAGTTAAAGTAAATTATTTTTTTTCTCAGATTAAAAGGAGGAGGCTCCTCTTTAAAATCACTTAAGGATGAATTTATAAATATTCCTATTGGAAAATTTAATCTATCACAATTCTGGAATATTATTCTTATATATATAGTACACATCTTTTGTAAACGTTCTTGATCCGTTAATGCGAATAACATTTATGTGTAATGGCATCTGTTCAGATCACCAGCTCACCAACATGCATTAACTAAATTAGCTAACTACTTAAGAGGTGGTTAAAACACTATGAATGAGGAAATCCGTTAATAAAATAACACTATGTGAAATTTTATCAATCCGCTAAGTTGTATGTGAACATTGGCATAAGTTGTCAAATCCAAATTTGCCTTTATCACACTAAAGTATAACCCCACTTATAAATACTAGTTCATACTGCCATTTGTGATACCGTAGTCCGGTTTCATAACTCATTAACTTCTGTAATGGTTTAAATTAAATCATATTTTATTAAAAACAAAACATATATTACTAAACTGTTTCTAACGGAGAGCCATCAATAGCGAACACTTTAACGACCAGTTTTTTTATGCCCGCAGATATCGTTGATAGAACATCTAATCGTTTACTTTATGTGGTGTTAAAATGCAGTAAGGTGAATAAGTTATTTTAGAAAATTTCAATTTGATAAGAGGCAGATATATTCGTAGTAGATACTGACGTTTCCATATGTGATTTCCAATCTCATAATCGTTAAGCGAACTTCGAATTTTCTGCATCATCGTACCACTGAAGCATTTTAAAATCATTTATTTTACCATGAAAGTCTTGGCAGATACAAATTTTGTATAAGGTAAAGAAAACATATTTTTAAATAAAATGTTGTTACCAGTGCACAGTTGATAATGTCACATTTATTTGCAACAATCATTTATTAATCCGGATGAGTACATTTCCGACTTCTGGAATTTTTATAATCGGTAATTTTGCTTTCCACTCAATAATAAATTAATTAATCTTGCTTTTATATAATTGCTTGCAATACTTTTGCCAATATTATAATCCTTTTTAAGATACAAAATCTTGGGAGTTGAAATTAGATTAAAAAATGTACTAAAACCAAATTATAAGGAGCGGAATTTCGATTTAGAAGAATTAAAACATACCTACACATTTTTTTTCGATAAGTGTAATTGCCACTTTACTAGTAGTTCCGAGACCTTTCCCCTACAGGACTTGTCATGTCATAGGTTTTAGTCTTTAATAGATGTTTTGATAGCTTTCTCTTCATAATTCCATCGGGTACGACAACAACTGGCTAATGTTTAACATAATTTCAAGACGGTCGTACTTTTAGTTAATTCACTATAATCGTGGTAATTCTAAAATGCATTTACAATAGCTTTTTCAAAGTTAAAGTTTATATACCACATACCATATCGACTTTTGGTGACGAATATTTTTATGAGCTCCTCTATAGAGGCAGTAATTGTATTAAGCGTACCATATTTCTTTATTGGCCTTACTGAATAAATTAGTATGTACACACGCCCATACAATACACTATTACAATGCACTAAAATCATCCTGCTAATTGCTGCACGATCGACGTTGGCCTAGATTTCTGTATGCATTTGCATGCAGTGTGATTATGTAATTAGTCATTGCTCTGCTTAGGGTTGTTGAAAATGCGTTTAATTGATCAACCTTGATCACTGTGTTGTATATCATCAGCCATCTTAGATACTCAAAAGTCTAAATGATATTAAAGTTGCAATATGTAGAAATATCGATAACACAGTAATAATAGCTAATAATAATAAAATTATAAAATATAAAATTTACAATAGTTTGGGGTAATAAAGGCCTTATATTAAAAGAAAAATCTATTGGAACACGTATTTTTTTTTATTTATTTACTCAGATACGTTTCAATAATACAAATGATCTTCCTCAATTCTGTTATTAGTCATTTACCTAATTTTATTGCCTGATTATTCAGCAAATTATTTAATATGAAAAATTAGTGGATGAACACTAATAACAGGACTGAGGAGATAATTTATATTACCACCACATTCGCGTCGGTTTATATACGACTAAAGTGGTAACATATTTCAATGTTTTTTTGTTGTTAAGTTATACAGGTCAGAAGGAAGCACTATTTCAAAATTATTTTGAAGTATTCAGGGTGTCTCAAAAAAATTACCACACAGTAAGTGTGAAAATAAATGAAAAGCCTGTATATTATGACATATTTTGATAGTAAACTAAATAAACACAAGTTGGGTTATGTTTCTTAGCCTGACTCAACCCGTTACGAGATAATTAAAATCTTCAAAATTAACCAAAAATTAAGAGGCGCCGTATGCATATTTAGCTAGATATTTAACTGTATTATTTTTTTACTAAGCCTTTGACTTGATAAAAATAAGTAATGCAAATTATAACGGTGACAAAAAACATACTTTTAATTTTGGCTAGTTTTCTTATTTTAAATGGAATACTTGTATTTTTATTACCTTATTTAGATTCTAATTTAACGGTCTTTAAGATTGTATTAATGCTTCCTTATACATCTGTTTAGTTTTTATATTTAGAATTCTCATTTAAATTCCTAGCCTTTATTTTTTTTTTTTAAATAGGTTGGACAAAACTACTGTTGTTATCGCATAGATGACGCTAAAATAGCCTAATTTTCACTGGTTTTCTACATTATAATTAAAAGTCATAACTAAGTTAACTTCAGAAATAGTACTTTATTAAACGGATAAACTGAATATGTTAAAAAACTGCTAATGTTTTAAAAAATGTTCAAAATGTATGGCTCGTTTGTTTTCAGTGCTATATTCTTGAAAACATTTGTGTTATTGATCGAAACGTCCGTTCTATATCGCTTCCTTTCTCTTGTCGGGGTTTTGCTGGGTTGTTGTTATGTCAAAACAATATTTTTAATTTTCCATAAAAAAATCTGGGCTCGTTAGATCTGGAGATCTTGTTGGCATTCGTGGACCTCACGGCCTATGCTTGTTGGGTACTGCGTATCCAATTTCATGCTGAACTGCCAGGAAGACCTCTAATTGCAAACCAACGTCTTCGAATATTAAGGTATTTTTCAAAAGTATTGCTAGTTATTTTTTATAAATTGTAGAAACATGGCACTATTCAATGGACCATCCAAAAAAGTATGAGCCCTATCACTTGCTTGCCACTATTCCACCCATAACAGACCATCGGGTGACGATTTAGGGTTCTAAAGAGAAATTGGATGCTCATCACTGTAATAATGAAATTATGCCTATTAACTATCCGTTTTTTGAAAAGTTGACTCATTTCGAATAATACACATAGGGAGAAAATTTTCTAGGAACCCATATAACAAAATTAAGCCACCGACTAATCTACCTCCAAAAGTCTCAGTAGCACTGATAATCCCTTGCGTAAGTGAAACAAATGTATGCTAATACCAAACTAGTGCCACAAACCTTTTAAATGTGACCTAATTATTAATTAGCTTAGTAATTAACGCAAGTATAGTAGCTTAAATCTTCTACAATATTGTTACCTTTATGAAAATATTGTAGTTGCAGATCTACAATTCACAAATACTTCACTTGATAATGAGATTTCATCTAAATTCTCAACTTTTCTACCACCTATTCATAATACTTAACAATACCTTAATCCAAGTATCGAATCAATAATATTAAATTAAAGATTTTATTTTTAAATACTCATTATTCCCCATGTTAAATATACATAACACGATTCAACCACAAAGACTATAAAACATTTCTCACTATTTATTTATAAAATACCTACTACTACTAACTAGCTAATGTGCGAAAACCATCTAGTTCATAGCAGCACACTACGAATCCACCTTCGACCCGACTCATTATCTCTAATATCGTTTCGCGTCCCGGCAATTAACCCTACTAATGCCCTAGTTCCAGACGCGACCGCATCTCATAGTGGTGCACATTCAAAAAAACATTTGCATCTACTCCACCGCAACCACAAGGCGAATATTAAACTATCCATTCTACATAAAAATCATTTAAAATTACCGTGTCCCCGTACTTAATCGACAGCCTGATACGAAAAGTAAACTAATTTCCCTAAACGCCGTACACTATCTATAAATTTTGTTAACTGATTACTCTTTTGCTAATTGAATCTGCCTCTCATTAAGATATACCTAAAGACCTAATTAAAAAGTTTTACACTCACACCACGCAACTATCTCAAGTATCTAATAACAATTAGTCGGATTTTTTTAATTTCCTAACGCCTCTAAGACAGATAAGTTGTCAGTTATAATTTGCACGTCGTACTGCCTGATTTATTACAACTAGTTCTGTCTGAAAATTATTGCAATGATCCCCTAATTTAAACTTTTGATTATATATTTCAATACCTCTATTATAAACAACAAAAGCCGGCTCTGTACCACCTTCATCCATCGACCCACCCATAAAAATTTTCTAATTTAGGAGATTTAGACAGGAGGTTGGTTTTCTGTCAATAGTTCGTTAATTTTTGAATGGCGCACAATGTACTTTATTGAGTGATGAAACAAGTTTCTCCAACATAGGTATGTTTGGTAAGAAGAGTAATCTCTACTGGCCGCAATAAAGTTTATTCATAGTGTGTGCACATGCTGGACGAATTCCACTTACTTTTAATATTTGGTGCGCATTAATGTGTTCGATAGTCGTTAGTCCAGTGTTCTACAACAGCATATCAATGTTGTCAACAGCAGATTCTAGAGGATTTCCTTGATGACGCCAATTATCTGATGCATTAAAGTTTATACTTTCAGCAGGATGGTGCTACAGTACACAACTGCCGCATAGCACATAACTATCTAGACACCATCTTTGTCGATAAGTGGATTGGTACAAATGGGCCAATTCAATAGCCACCTAGCTCTCCTGACCTTTCAGTTTTAGACTTTTCTTCTTTAGGGCCATTTAAAAAAGCAGGTGTACAAAACGCAGTACAACAAGGTGAACGAGTTGGAAGATAAGATTAGGGAAGTTTTTCCGCGAATTGAATAGAAACAGTTTTAAGAGCTACCCAAAGTGTACTCGAGCTGGTACGAAAATGTATAAGGTGATGTCTTTGAGCATTATTTCTAAAGCATACATTTTTAACTCCTTTATTATTCCTTTTAAGGCAATAGTATATTGAAACTTTTACATCATATATTTTTATTTTATTTTTTCCAATAAACCAGCACCTTCGATTTACAAAATATATAAATTTCTCGGAAATGCGCTATGCAAATTGTTTTTTCGTATACTGCATATTAATCAGCGTTAGAACTTTTCTAGAAATAATATAGCAATCGTGCACACTTAATTTGAATTACTCCGTATATCAAATAATTTATAACTAAAGGTATTATATTTGTACCGATATTGTATTTATTACAGAATTGTTACCACAGGGCATCAACATTAAGATTGCAATTTTTATTGTTCTTTATATGTATTACTTTTAGAAATAAACCTTTCTTAATTATTTTCGACTTGCACAACATCGCGATTGTAAAAATCAGAGTCCAATGTTTACAGAACGTCTAGATAAACTTGCGCAGCAATCTTTAAGAGATAATTACTTGTAATATTCGATGTGCCTTTTTTAATTTTAGACAAATTTATCCGACATGACTTGCATCACAAAATTTACATTTCATCTGCTACCAAATTTCTCATATCTAGTTAATTTTGGCTTCCTTGTTTTTGTTTATGTGTGTTTGCATTACAACGCAAAACGTGAAAAGTTATGCGCAGCAATCTTTAAGAGATAATTACTTGTAACATTCGATGTGCCTTTTTAATTTTAGACAAATTTATCCGACATGACTTGCATCACAAAATTTACATTTCATCTGCTACCAAATTTCTCATATCTAGTTTATTTTGGCTTCGTTGTTTTTTGTTTATGTGTGTTTGCATTACAACGCAAAACGTGAAAAGTTATGACGCAACGCGTTTATAAAATAAAATTTTGCCTGGCTGCATAAAAATAAGGAAGTCAATATAACATGTTTTTTTTTTTATGATTCGTGCCGCAAAACAAATAAAACACAAGTTTTCTATGGCACATGCTAGTATTTTTACATTGTAGTGCAAGAAACAAAAAGAACAAACCTTATGCTTGTTTTTCTTCTTTTATATTATGTCGTTTAGGATATTATAATTACAAAAATAATTTTACGATCATTTATCAGCCTCAGAAATTTTATTTAATTATTCTGATAGGTTGCGTTCCAGTTGTCGTAAGACTATTTTCGCTACTTCTATTAAAATATATATATATATAATTATGTTTGCAAAACATTAGGAATAATTATTTAAAGAAACATCTGCGTTTGACGCCACAAAAATAAGCATTTTACATGATTCTTCGGAACAAAAGGATAAGGTATTAAACTTTTTGCACTAATTGTAAGTACGCCTTTTCCAATTTTCACTACAAATTTTATTATAATCATTTTCCTGAAGGAACCTATCTTTTCTCTTCCCTAGCTTCATCATCGGATAGATAACGCTGTCCACAATTAAACGCATTTTATTGTGAAAATATTTGAAACACAAAAATAAACGGAACCTTAATCAAAGAAAATTTTCTAATTGTTCTTTTAACCAATTCCTCGATTTTAAACAAAGTGGTGGACTTTTAAACTTAGATTTACTTGATAAAAAAAAAATAGAAAGAACTAGAATTTAAGAAATCGTATACGACAACGATCATTGAAATTTTAAGCTTTCAGTTAAAAAGAAAAAGAAAAAGGCAGGCTGATCCCTGTTTAAATTATAACTGCCGCCTAACTTTGAAAACATGGTTTTAAATCCGTTTGAGATTTTCGAACAAGTATATATTTGGTTTTACAATAGTGTCTTATATTGTAAAATTGAATTATTTAACCTTACACGTCGTTATCAATTCCTGGAAAATATTGGGTGAGAATTTATCGGCATGTGCGTATTGGAATGAAGCTTTGATTATTAGATTTTCAAAAACGGAATTTTTAACAGCAGATACTTTTAAAGCTTCAAGCGTTTAAAAATGTTTAATGCTATCGATTTTTTTAATAAATGCACTTAAAATATAAGGTGCCACTAGAACCCGAGGATTTGCTATAAAGAGTGATTACACCATGAAAAACAATTTTCGTTTTTCTATTTAAATACCTTGCACATTGCTTCGAGATATCTGGGTCTTAATCTTTCAAAAAATTACTAACAGGAGCATCCTAAAATGATAATTTCCTCTTGTTGCTAAAGCTTTCTTAGTAACGCATTCACATATTGTGTTAAATATTTAGAAGCAGAACATAACTTGCGCTTGAACAACTTTAAATATTCTATATGTGATTAATTCAGCCAAAACAGAAGTATCATCCATAAGTGTTCCATATGTTTGTGTGAAACAAAAAAATATTTTTTACTAGTAACTACTTTTACTAATCGTTGTTTCAACTATCTATTTTCCTTCACAAGCAAGTAAGCAACAAAAATATGTTATCAGGGTGCATGAAGATTCTTAATTGTTTGAATGAATTTACTTGAGTTAACTGTGTCTTTAAAAACGATTTTTAAGGTACATGGAGACTGTGATTAAAATGTTTTGATAATGGCTACATAAATGAATTAATTAATCGACTTTAAAATTCTATTCTGTGTATGGATCTTATCTGAGGGGTTCGCCGTTTCGTAGTTTGCATGCTGTGCCAACACTCCCAGAAGCCAGGTTGCAATTGCAGAGCCTACTGTTTGAATGAAATTTTCGTGGTTTTCCGCAATCACTAAAGCGAGGCACACCAAAGGGAGATGACACAATACGACAAGCGACACAACCAGCAACACAACACGTTCCGTGTATATTTAATTTAATTGTCGTGTTACTGATGGTTTGGCTTGTCATATTGCACGTCGTATCATACCGGTGTGCACTGTGCCGTAAATGTTAAGGAACGAACATTTTAAGTCCCACTATGGCTTTAATAATAAATTATTGCCGGTCAGTGCTTCCTCTAATTTGTGTATTCTTATTCTTATTATTATATATCATAATTATTATTAAATAAGCCTACATATCTATTCAGAAGAAGTTTCAACAGTCAGACATAGGCAGAACATCCATTGTATCCGTTTTAAATTTACTTTATCTTTATTCATTTGTTGTTGGTTGTTTCATTACGGTGGAATAATGTGATGACTTTGGGCCAGATACATTTTAATAATATTAACGACTAATAACGCTAAGGGAATTTTAGAAAAACATTTTTAGAGAATCTTAATTTACAGTGATTTTATTGCGTAACTAATCCCACCATAACTATGTATATTACACATCACACATTACTATACTTTACTTTCATAAAAGAAAATATGTAGTCTAAAGTTGATTACTTCTTACAAGTGAGAAATATGTTGATAAGATTTCCATAGTTCGTAAATCTTCTTCGTTGCCGTCATAACTTACGCATTTACATAAAACGTCTAATGCATTACGGATTTTCTTGTTAGTTTGGCATTTTATTTCTTCATTATCACCCTCATTCAAATTTTGAATCAAGAATCTATTGTCCCAAAAAAGTCGCTTTTTATAAGCAACTTCTTTGATCACATTATTCGGCGATTTTTGCATATAAACTAATTAAAACGGTCGGTGATCACATTAAGCGGATTTCACCGTATTTACTTTGTTTTATCCTCATTCATTTTTAACTCACATCCTTTTTTGGTCTGATTATTACTGCTACGTCATCCGCTATAGGCACTTATTGTTATATGTTTTAGTTGATATGTGATCCCTTGTGTTTGAATCCCGCTGTCTCTGAAAACTGCTTCTACCACCAGGTTTAATAGTACCGTAGCCTTAGATAATGGCTCCCCTTGTCTTACTTCGGTCTTTCCCTCGAAACTGTGCGAGCTGTTGTTAGCTTAATTAATTTGTTTGGGATGTTTGGCTTATGCATTTCTTCATATATTTTTCATTTCTCTCTGTTGAGTCGTACACCTTCATAAAATTAATAAAGAGGATATGCAAACTTAGATTTTGTTCGTAGCTTTCACTTAGGCTAGTCTTACACTATCAAGGATTTGATAAAAGATCTTTTATAAAAGTATCTTTTATCAAAGTTAGCTACATTGGACCAGATTTGATAAAAGATTTGACAATCACTTTACAAAATGGCGTCAACCAAGTTCACTTGGTCATTTGATGTTACTAAAACTTTAATTTATGAATATGAAAGTTATGAATTTTTGTATAATGTTCAACACGAAGATTACAAAAATAGAAATAAAAGATTGCATGCACACACACTGATGTAAAAAAAAGTTAAAAGGATTGAGAAGATTAGATTTGAGATTAAGAGAAAATATTTTTTTAATGTAATATCAGATTAGGCCCTTGAATAAACTTTGTTCAATGTAGCATCATCCATTCTTAAATAAATGTTATAACATGACATCTTCAACTCTGAATTCCTTCAATAAGTTTTGATGTATACCCACATGATCGCTTCTCGAAACCCTCACATCTTCTTTGCTTTTTGCTCTCAATTGTTCTTTTTTTTTAATATTGCCGAATTTATAACAACTGAACTAGCTGAAGCCTTACAAGCACAGAGCTGTTGTTCCAGCACGACAACTGTTGAGCTTTCATCTTTAAATCGCCCCTGATATTCTCTAAACCACTATGATAAATGCTTAGTCTACTTCTAATGATTTTTGCACATCAACCAGTGTAATATCTCTGTGGTTTCCACAATTGGCCTTTATTTCCCTTTTTTTCGGAATTGGGCATTATTATTATTTTGGAAATTAGTTCGTTTAGTTTAGTGAGAGACAGTACCGCATGGTTCGATTAATCGTCTCGTCCACTGCGACCACTAGAATCTATTGTAGAATAGATATTGTCTTCAAACTTCATCATCCAACATCCAACAAGAACTTTTTCATCAAAGTTCATCCATAGTTGAATCCATTAACGCAGCTCAGTATCTTGCTAAATGAGATTTTTTTTCCAGCTCTTCCAGGGAAGGATCAACCTTTCCAAACGTTACGTGTCTGATTCTTGTAGCGATAGGACACGGCCAGAAAATATGCTCAACTCTCTGTTTGCCGTCTAAGCACAGTCGGTATTGAATCTCATCGGACCGATCTGCAAAGACAAAGACAATTACTTTGACACTTTTACGGTAAAATTCAAGCAGTTCAAGCATAATTAGATGATGCACTTCTTCGTATTCACCAAAGCAAGACAGTTGTTCCAGTATTAAGCAATTTCTAATTTGCTCACAATTTGATTTGAGTTTTAGCTACCATACGTGTTGTATATTGGGTGATATTACACTGCGACCTAAAAGATCTATTATGTCCCCTGTTCTTGCTATTTTACAGCTGGCCTTTCAATCCTATTCCTTTCAGAAAGTGTAGGATATCAGAAGGCTCCAGATTAGGTAAGTCTCCCTCTTCGATTTCACGTGCTCCCATGTGCAACGCCCTTGAGTTGCACAGTGCTACGCAATTTGAGAGGGCATGGATGCTATCCTGTTCCCCAATCTGCTGCAGTTGTTTTGCTCCTCCCTTTGTTCCTTCCTTGAGAGGTACTCTCACTTTGGAAGAGGAGGGCTTCTTATAGAGGTCTTGGTTCAATTTCTGTTTATTAGCGGTGTCGTCTCGCTAATAAACGTCCTTCCACCATGGTTGATCCCCACGAGTAGCCAGGGAAGAATAGGTGCACCTTCACAGGGCGCCACATGCAGAGGTAAAGCTAAATACAATGTGTTGCGCCAGGTGTCCCAAGATTGGACTAGTAGACTGGTTCTCTATCCAGCCACGCATCCCATCAGCCTAGTCCGTCACCTTAGGATTTAGGTTTTTGTTGAGGTTGTCTCCTCTCGGTCCGTGCAGTTAAGCCAAGACCCCCATCCCTTTCGGAACCTTGTTTAACAGTTAGGCTTTCGGTAGCCGAAAGCAACAACTGGCATACCCCTAGGTACTACCATAGGTGTTACACTAATAGCAAGTTCTGGCTCCTGAAATTGCATGAATTTTGGTTTAGTATGTTTATTTATATTTTTCCAGATTTTTTTTTTGTTATTTCTTGGTAATTGGCGGAACATATTTTGATAAATAAAACACATTCTTGAACCTTTTTTTCACTTGATGATGTTTTAATAATATACACACGATCAAATTTTCTATGAAATTTAAACTGTAACAAGATTTTTTTAACAGTCTTATAAATGATTTAGTTATTGAATTAAGGATAGCACTATTACAAAAAATAGTAATATATTCCTAACAATTCATTCTTCGAAAAGTTACAGTTTATCAGTACAACAACGCTACATTTTTGGAAATTAAATTTTAAATTGTATATATCTTTCTTTGAATGTGTACGATACTGTTTTGGCCTTTTGAACAATAAAAGTTAGTATTATTGTTATGAGTTACTATTTGAATGCTAATGGCATAAAATCTGTGCATGTTATCTTCGTTACTGCTGAGTGATATGAGACAAGAAAGAGACAAAGAAATAGATACGTGCACCAAAAAATTACATTTTAATAACAAACGTGACCACGTTCTACTTTATGCATAATAATTAATTCACCTCATATTGCCCATAGTCGATTATCTTTATACAGGTGGGCCACTACATTCGCGTCGGTTTATGTATAAAAAGTGGTAACATATTTTCAAATTGTTTTTATTAAGGGTTATACGGGTATGGACCATACTTAAAAATTATTTTGAAGTATACAGGGTGACTCAAAGAAAAGTTACACTGCAAAGTTATAAAAAATTAAATGGAACACCCTGTATATTATGGCATATTTTGATAGTACAAACTAAATAAAGGCGAGTTGGTATTAGATTTCTTATACCTAACGCAACTCGTTTACGAGATAATTAACTACTCTTCAAAATGTAGACCAAAATTTAAGAGGCCTGCTTGTCAGGCATATTTAAGCTAGATATTTTAAACTGTATTTATTTTTTAACTAAAGCATTAGACTTGATAATAAAATAAAAGGTAATGCAAAAAGTTATACAGGATGAATAAAAACATACTTCTAATTTTCGCCATCTTTAAATGCAAGTAGCTTTCTTATTTTAAATGGAACACCCTGTATTTATTACATTATTTAGATTCTAATTTTAACGGTATTTAAGATTGTACTAATGCTTACTATACCTATCTCTTATAGTTTCTTAGTAAATTAGAAGTTTCTTTTTTAAATATTAATTCCTAGGCATTATTTTTTAAGTAGGCTTGGACAAAACTGCTGTTATTATTCAACATAGTAGACGATATTCATCAGCCTAACTCTTTCACTAGCTTCTCTTACGTACTAATTAAAACTCATAACTAAGTAAACTTCAGAAATGTACTTTATTAACACGGATAAACTGATATGTTAAAAACTGCTAATGTTTTAGAAAGTGTTCAAAATGATGGCTGTGGTTTTCAATGCAGAGGCGTACTCTTTCTTGAAATGGGTCTTTAACATCATTTTAAAACATTTGCTGTTATAGATCGAAACATCATTCTTATTCGCTCTTTCATATTGCCGGGTGTGGTTGGTGGTATGTCATAAACAATATTTATATATTATCGCTATAAAAAAAATTTGGGCTCGTTAGATCTGGAGGTCTTGGTGGCCAATTCTGTGGACCTCCGCCTAACAACCAAAGTCTTTGTCGAATTTGAATTGGTAATTTTTCAAAAGTATTGGCTAAGTGTATTTATAAATGCAGAAACATGGCACCATTAAGAACCATCAAAAAGTATGACCCTATCAGGTGCTTTCCAACTATTTCGCGCCTCACATATTAACAGACCATCGATGTTGACGATAGGGATTCTCATCACTGTAATAATGAAAATTATGCCTATTAACGAATCCGTTGTTATGATAAGTTAACTTATCCGAGAATAACTCATAATCGAGAAAATTTTCATCATCTCCTAACTTTTCTAGACCCCATAGATAAAATTCAAGCCGCCGATCATAATCTACTTTCAAAAGTTCTTGATGCAGTTGTGTGTGGTATGGGTAAAATTTGTTCTTCTTTATAACTCTTCTGATACTCCCTCTGTTTATCCCTGTAGTTTCATTTATTTTTCGCTGACTTCTGTGCGAGTTTTCAGCAAGAGATTCGATAGCTAAAATATTATTCTCTTCATTTCCGGCAATCGGTTTTTGGCCTTCTGTTTTCTCATAAGGCACACTTCTTGCACTTCGGAAAATTTGCAGCAAATTGTCTAAATGCTTATCGGGATGGCGTCTGCTAGGATATTTTTGCGCATAAATCCTTGATGCTAGCAAACAATTCTCTTCAGACTCCCCAATTACTTAACAATCCGTTTGTATAATGAATAATTAGCGACACTTTTGTCTAAAGCCTACTTTTGAAAAAACATGATTAGGATTTTTTTATTTGATATAAAAATTTTAAATTACTAAGAAAGTATAAGAGATAGGTATAGGAGGCATTAATACAATTTTAAATACCGTTAAAATTAGAATCTGAGCAGAGTAATAAATACAGGTTGTTCCATTTAAAATAAGGAAGCTACTTGCCTCTAAAGATAGCGAAAATTAAAAGTTTGTTCACCCTGTATAACTTTTTTTGCATTACTTCTATTTTATTATAAAGTCTTTAGCTTTAGTTAAAGATAAATACAGTTTAAAATATCTAGCTTAAATATGCATGACAAGCATGCCTCTTAAATTTTAGTCTACATTACGAAGAATAGTTAATTATCTCGTAAACGAGTTGAGTTAGGTATAAATACCTAACACTAACTTGTCTTTATTTAGTCCGTACTATCAAAATATGCCATAATATACAGGGTGTTCCTGTTAATTTTTCACAACTTTGGTGTGTAACTTTTCTTTGAGTCAGCCTGTATAATTCAAAATAATTTTGTTACCACTTTTCGTATATAAACCGATGCGAATGTGGTGGCTCACCCTGTATGTAGCCAAGTACTTAAGGCCTACTCAATAATTTTAGAAGCAATCCGTTTTCTGCTTTTAAAACGGCATCGCTAAATAATACTACTTGATGTGGAGGCTCCAAAGCTTGCACAATAAAGTGCCGGATAATATTGGCAATTGCTGACTTACAATTAATTGTAGCGTACTTTTGACCTACAAATAATTCTAATAGTATATTTAATCATGACGACAGACACAAAGCGTACCTATACAATTTCTCGGTCCTGCACTAAATGGTATAAATGCAAATTTATGTCGAACTGCTACATTTTCGGGTAAAAATCTATCCGGATCGAATTTTGTTGGATCTGGAAAGTATTCCTCCAGCCTATGCTGGATGTATATATTAAACGATAACGTTGTCCCTTTAGGATAGTGTAACCCATCTGAAATGAGCGACAAAATATAATAAATTAATATATGTATGTACATTTATTAATCTAGTTTACCCAAAATTACATCCTCTTCGAGTTCTCTTTCTATGATAGGAGCAACAGGATATAATCGCAAAATTTCTTTGAAAACTCTGTCTAAATATTCCATTTGATTCAAATGTTGTATAGTTATGGGCTCACACCTATCTGCCCCGACTGTAGACTCTATTTCTTCCATAAGCTTCGCTTGAATGCCTGGATGTTTTGCTAATTCGAATAGCCCGAACGATATAGTTGACGCAACTGTATCATGCCCCTAAGGTCAAAATATGTAGTACCCAATATTTATTTAGTTGACCAGTTACTCTTTAAAAGTATTTGTTCAAATTACCCCGAACAGAAATGTATCTACTTCCTCTCTTATTTCCGCATCAGACATGTTATTACTGTCTATGAGGATGTCTAGGAAAACCTTCTTCCGTTTCTTTATTCCGAATTCGTCTATTTCCTCGTGTACGTGATTTAGAGCTCTCTCCACCCTACGCTGTTTGATAATGTTTGTTGTAAACATCTTTAAAAACTCTATGTCTTTCCGGTATTGTTTGTATTCCCGCGAAAACTGGAAAAAGAGATCGTAGCGCTTGAGAAACGAGAAAAATCTCATTTCATATATGTCTAAAAACCTCTTCACTGTGTCTATGTATGTGGTATCACCAGTTTCTTGTGCGCGTACGTCAATACGCATTGAAGAATCTGGAAAAAAGGAAAATTAAATTAGTTTTCGAGTACTTCTAGTAGGAAATGATTTTGAAATGTATATGTATATTTTCCGTTTTTATGTTCACGAAGAGCCTAACAATACAATGGCAATAACGGTAATTGTAATTGAGACACTTATCCTTGAAATGAATCTCAAAAAGTACAAAAGGAAATATTTTAAAAGAGAATAGCTCACTAAACTGATGGTCAAATAACATAAAGAAAAGAGACAAATCACGAAGAAACTGCTCAAGCTGCTCAAAAATATCTAATGGCTATTCAATTTCCAAGTAGAAAATTGCCATATTTTCTTTACATTTTAACATGCAAATAACTTTTTGAAGTTATATACCTTAAAGGATGAAATGATTGAAATATAAAGTTTTAGGTGTAATATTTAAATTTTAGATATGGTATATTACGAACATAGTATATAAAATTAAACAACAAAGAACTATGTTAAAAAATAGTTATTCTGAATATTCTGAAATGGTCATTTCGTTGTCATAATAAGTATTGTTTTATTATAAGAAATAATGTTACATGAAAGTTTAGCATTAAAAGCAACATATTTTTGGTATCACTTAGATAATAAAATACTTGTTATACCGGATTTTTTAGAGTTGCAAGGCATATTCAGTACGATAATCTGAATTACATTTGCAAGAATTAACTAGGGTACGTTGTAGATTTTCTTAAGTCATTGACATGTTAAATAAAATTAATAAGCTCAATTGGCGGTTCTAATAATAATCATTAGAAATAATTATTATTTCCATGTGTAAGTTGGAGATGAAAAAAAGATGGCAACTTATGTTAATGCACCTGAAGTGCATATGATTTTCAGGCCCCACAATTTAGGCCAAAATCAATAATTTTCAGATACAAATTCATATCTAAGCTGATTTGCCGCCATTGTTTGTTTATTAAAAAATAAACTTTTCAAGACCTCCAAACATTTCAAACACTTATTTCCGAAAGTTTGTTTTCTAAATCGACTCCAAATTGTCGTAATCAGCTAACACTACGCAAATCTGGCAAAATATTAGAGATATTTTCTCCGAGGGATTGTCGACCATGAATGTGTTTTGACATCGAACCATGCCGCCTTCCAGCCAATAGTTTTAAGTTTCAGCCAAAAATGAATCCCTAGTCTATATCAGCTCTCGTAATTATTATCTCTACACTTGGTTTGTTGCTGCATGAAATAGATAAAGACATTCTTGAGTCCACTTCAAAGTCGTTCGATTTTTATTCTAAAACTAATGAAAAATGGTGACCTTCCAACGTGCCTTGCATTTCAAATTTCACTAATTACAATTTATTCACATTGCTCTGGAAGAAATCTTTAGTATCGCCTGTAATATTTCTGAAGCTATAGAACATTTGGAGCTTTTAGCAGGTTTTATCCTTTGCTTAGACATATTATCATTTTGTTGTTGATGTGCAATATTTTTTTCTGCCGCAGATAATTCGCAGTGACCATAGCAGTGTGGACAAAATCTCCTGTCTGTGCACCCTCTGCCAATATGGCTACTACTTCTTTCATAGCACATTATTTTTAAGGGATTTATAAAAGCTTGAAGGTATCAATAAGTGGGTTACCGCCTAATAACTACGACTTCCTAATATTTAACCCTGAATCCTCAGTGGAGGCGTTTACAAGAGTACGCGAACGACTGTGACAAAGCCCCATTTACGTAAATCAAATGGCGTTTTGTCGGTACCACACGTCTACACTTAAAATTGCTACGCATAAAAATCCATTAAAATACAGGATAATTATTATTACCCACACATTTTTAGCATTTTAATAAAATATGCTAATAGTTTGGAAAACAAAAATACACAATGCGTCTTTCTAAAAAATAATACATATACAAAGTTTATAGGAAAAATACACTGAAAGTTTTGACTTTTTTTTGGGCAATTTTCTGCAGTATAGTAAATGCTTCAAATGTTCAGGAGCAAGCATAGCAATTCCTAATACCAATCTTTGTAGAATTTTAAGCTCAATACTGCAATGAAGATATCAAGTTCTATTTAAAAAAGGTTTTTTAATTTGAATGAATGAATTTATATCCATATTAACATGAGCTTTTGAACACCCAACATAACACCCAGAGATTGTTGCTGTAATCATGAAAAAAAATCATAAAACTCACATATTAGTAGAATACATAAATATTTAATATCGTACAATATAATTAACTTTATTCAAAAGAATTCAATTTCAAAAATTCAAAAACATTTGAAAGTATGTGTTGAATTTGGAAGCAAAAAATTCTAATGCAAACTGACCACGATAAATAGATGAAATTTGCCAGAGCGTTAAAAAATCTACGATTCTATTTAAAATAGAAAAGATAATGTCGCACTCTCTGCACCGTAGGAGCTATGAAATTGAGAATATTTTCCTTAAATAGATAATGGTAGACCATGGCTGCTCAGCAAGCTTCAAAATTACATTGCCTTTTTTTCTTTTTTGTGAGAGCCGTCTGACCTGAAGTCTCCTGAAACACTACAGCCACCTAGCTTTTTGTATTTGGTCTCCCATTTCTTTTATCCATGAAATTATATCTGTCATTCCAGTATCCTACACTAATCTGTACAGGTCTCTGGCTGGTTGATCGACGTAATCTTTTGGGTTCATTTTTAGCTTACCGAAAATTGCCTGTCTTTTTCCGTCTAGAGCCCCGCATTCACAGATAATGTGGTAAGCATTCTCTGTCATCCCATTATATAGTCGCCAGTTGGTATCTAAGTGTTGGTCTCAATTTTCTGTAGGGATCCTTTCAGTGCACGGTGACCTGTTACGGTGCGAAGATGATTCCTTTTAGCTGCAGTAGTTCTTCAGTCTTCTTCTTTGATGGTGCCTTAATAAAGGTCTTTCCATGAATTTGCCTGGTTGTTTTATCCCAGTGTTCTTTGTGTTTTCCTTTTACCCAACTTCTTACCTGCCCTCGTGCCGTGTTTTTAGACACTCCTAGAGCAGGTTGTGGGACTATATACGAAGCCAATAATCTCTTCTTTACTAACTCAT
Source organism: Protaetia brevitarsis (assembly GCA_004143645.1). Lineage (NCBI taxonomy): Eukaryota > Metazoa > Arthropoda > Insecta > Coleoptera > Scarabaeidae > Protaetia > Protaetia brevitarsis. Next base: position 8,961 of record RXPK01004935.1, on the reverse strand, counting down.
CAGCTTTTCGTTTCTTTCGATTGCCAATTGTCTGGGCACCCACTGCGAAGTGTTTTTATTGCGGTCTGTCAGGCTGATTAGTGCCCAAATACATTCCCAAACCAGTGTTGATTGTATTTTGGGGTTCACTAGTGCCGTCAGTATCGCCTGACTCTCTGTTGCAATATAGATCCGCTTGCTTTTATAAGCCTCCTAGGCATTTTTTTTTCCTAGAGGAAGGGAAACCTCCCTTAACTCACCTTACTAGAGATTATAGGTACAGTCCCGTTCTCAGTTTTTGATCCGCCTGTGAACCAGGTTAATTCCCCGAACCTGTCTTTTTGTAGCTAGACTGATTTCAGTTTAACTGGTCCGTGATTTCGTGAAAATTCGATGGGATTTTCTGTTAAATGGATATATCAAAATCATGTTATCTGATCTCAAACCCAAAGGGTACCTTCCACATGATGTACAATATTATTATGTCCCAATTCTGTCTTATTTGCCGGTTGGTACCTCTTACAATCTGAGATGGCCCATTTTTGCCTCCACCATTATCACTAGCTGGAGAGGACGGAAGTTTAGTAGGCATTACTTTGCTGTTGTAGAAATACTCCTCATTGCGCCTGTTATTCCTAAACAGCCAAGTCTCTGTATCTTGCTAAGTTCAGTTATAGTTCAGTTTGTTGCTATATCTTTGTCCACCATACCAGTGATCATCTGGCCATTGTGATGTATGTCCAGTACATCATATTTGATCTTAATCCCCATGTTTTTGCATGAGTTTTTCTAGTCAACATCAATGTTGTCTCTGCCCTAGTTTTAATTTGCTGGACCTATCAAATCGAAGCGAGCTTACAGTCAGGCTTACGCCAAGATATTTCACTTCCTCTTACAGTTTTATTTCTTCACTCCGAAGTTTTAGCGGTCCCAGGAACATCTACCTTCCGTGAATACTATCGTATTAATACGAATACTATCGTGAATACTATCATGGTCGATGGGAGAGGCTAATGTTAAGACCCTCCTCCTCAGCCCATTATTGTATAACCTGTAAAGCGTTCTGCATTTTGTTTTGTACTATTTTGTTTAATTTTCCTGAGCCAGAATGACAAGATCATTTGCATACTCCAAAGTTTTACGCTTTCATTGTCCAGACTTGCTAGTAGCTCATCTACCAGCTGGTTCCACAGCAGGAGCACAAAATCGCACCCTGCATGCATCATCTTCCTTCCTCTAAGCATGCAGTCTATCCACCTGTAACTTATTTCATCAATCAAATGCTGATTTTACATCCAGGAAGGTGCTTAGAAGCACTTCCTTAGTTTACAAAGTATGCTCTTTACCTAATCACATTGCTACTAAAAATTTAAAAAAAAAAAACTAATCAGCCGATCAAACGGGACACCTTGTATAATGCAAACATATAAGATTTTTTGTCGAACATTACACAGTAACCTCCTGTACGTAATTAGTTTTATTACCAGTATAAGCTTACCGCAAATAGTGTCCATTGCGTACAAATTGACAAACTTGTGGATATCAATAGTTTCGCCTTCTCTTTCTTTTAATTTTTCGATTAATAGTTTACCATACTTGTGGAAGCTTTCTGAAAACTGCTCCAGAACCTTCATATGAAAAGCTGGCGTGAGAATTTTTCTATGTTTCCTCCATATTTCACCTACAAAGCAAACGAACTTAAAACCTAACTAAACTTATGCTTACTTACTACGTACCGGAATTATTTATCAATCCTTGTCCAAGCCACGATTGAAATAAATCGTACCCTTCGGATTTCTTTATGTGCACATTCGAACTAAGAAAATATTCTACAATATCAGGTTTTACAATAAATACTGTCAGTTGAAGCGGATTCATCCATAATCTAAAAACAGGTCCGTATGTATCGAACAGTCTTTGCATATCCTCAAAAATTTCTGAAAGGAGATTTCAAATAATAATTTATGTAGTAGTATCACATACATAAAAGAAGCATATATATTTCTTGTTTGTTAGTATAACTTAGAGATCACCCAGAAATGCTTAACTGGGCCAAGTTCTGAGATAAAATAACTAGGCAAATTCATGGAAAGATCTTTATTATGGGACTATCAAAGATGAAGAGTGAAGAACTACTGCAGTTTAGTAGGAATCATCTTATTGTAACAGGTCTCCTCGCACTGAAAGGACACCCACAGAAAATTGAGATCAAGACTGGAAACACCAACTGTGAAAAGTGTAATGTGTTAATAAAGAACGCTTACCCCATCCTGTGTGAATGTCAGGTTCTGGGCGCAAAAGACACAATTTTTGGCAAGCTAAAAATGAATCCAGAAGATTGCACGGTACTGGATTGGCTAATGTAATGTAATGGGTAGGGAAAATGAGAGACCAAACACAGTGCTGCAGTGTTTCCGGAGACTTCGGGTCAGACGTCTCCCACAACAAAAATAAAAAATAAAGTAGCTTACCTTAAATATGACAAGATATCTAATGTTCAATTTTAAATAAAATAAAGAACGCAAGCATTTTAACTTCAAACGTTTTGATGGAATGTGTGGATTTTGTTAATTCAGTTAATTGGATATCTTACCCAACAAATTATTTCCGAATTCTAAAGAATTTCCATAAAAGAAATGCGGTTGTGGACCGGGCAATTTATCCAAATCCGCATACTTGCGTTTTATCGATCGATACCACAAATAAAACAAAATAATTACAGCACAGATAAGCAATAACGCTATTATAAACATTATACGGCCGCTAGTCAGACAGACATCTAAATGAGTTCTGTAATTGGAACATATCTAACAGTTAAATATTCCCGCATTCATGAGCAACTTATCAAAGTCCAGTTTGAGACATATATATTGTTTATGTAAATAACATAATCGGGTGTATATATGTACATACGTACAACATATGTACATATGTGCAATCGGGACACACAAAATATACGATTCAATTCGTGATCTAAGAGCGATTAGCCTTGCCGTTCAGCTGCTTTGGAAGTTGTTTACTCTCTTCACGCTACGTATTGCCTTCTAGCAACGTCATTTTTTTCACATTAATTGTGTACAGTAGACTATCCAATACAGTTTTCTTTTTTGAAGCAATCCAAGTAGCTAGAATTTCTATATTAATGAATGAATTAACTTATGTAATTACTTTCGCTTTCCATTTCACTACTATTAAAGTTAAATTATGTCTAATATTGTTCTTAATTGGTTATCATTTTTATATTGTCATAATGTACACTTTTAGTTTTAGGAAGTTAGAAGTGTTGATAATCAACAGAAAGTAAGGATTAATATTGGATGTACTAGCATTTCAGGAATGATACATCTGCAGCTGTATAATTTACTAGAAATAGTTAGACCTCATGAACAACGCTAAGCAGACTTTTTCAATACTAACCAAGTATTATCCCTAATATCAATTAAATTAATTTTTCCGATATAATGAAAAACAAGAAAGCAATTTTGTACTTCATTAAATACCTCCTATTTTTACCCTCAAACGTAAACCGTTCATAGTACCTAGAATTATCCTTGAAATGGTTAATGCCGCGCCAGGAATAATTATCCACCTTTCAACATTTATCAACATTTTATTAAAAGCACAGAGAAAAAAGAGGGACTAATATAACACTTTTTTTTTTAGTTGATAGAACGCTTTCCATATGTAGAGTCGAAAAAGGGCGATTGTTAACAACTACAACAATGAGAAAAATTATTGTTAGATTTAACACAAATGTGTTTCATTTAACATAACCCTGTGCTAATTATTGTGACAACAGCAGCATGTGGTAAAACATGCAATATTTTTGTGGTAAACTTATTGTTGCAAAAAACCCAAGTAGATATTAGTACAACATGGCAATAATAACTTGAGTGCACTCTTCATACACACTACAATCCATTGTAAATTTAAGCAATCACCCATGCGAATGGCACATTTATACATGGTGTTTACTACTATCGAGTAAATCAGATCTTACAGCAATCGGAGTAGCATAAACAACTCAGTAAAGTTTGTATTACATTAACAACTTAAAATTATTACAATAATGGTCAAAAATGCAATCAGTCTTCTTTCGCCAATGGTTAGGAAGGGTTATGGAAGGGATATTTTGAGCAAAGTTCCTAATTGGTTTAAATAGGTCGAATGACGCGTCACGGATAATATAAGGTAAAGTCAGGTAAGTGTGTAGTAAAAATTGCATAGTGCGAAGAAAATGTAACACTGTTCACATAATAAGACATTTTGATAAATTTTACACATAGAAGTACGTAATATATGCTCAGTTGAAAGCCTTCAATAGATACGCCTTTTATAATTATCAACGGTTTACTAGAAAAAAAAGAAATTTTAAACACTGTCAATACTACACACTTACCCAGTAAAATGGGGCAAGTGTGTAATCGTCCCGCATTTTATATATTAATACCATTTTCCTTTAGTTCGGCCAAGAGTGTAATACTATACTGATCCCTGTTTAATAAGGTATGATATATTCACAAGATATTCAAGTTATTACACGGTAGGAGATGCGAACTTTTGTTTGCAAAACTAGTATGAATTTTAGTACATTAGTATTATAACAAGAGGACGTCCGTATTTCAATTTTAAAAAATAAATATAGCCAAACTACACACTTGCCCCGGTTACACACTTACCTGATTTGATCGCATGTACCTATGGAAAATATTACAAGTAGGTCATGTTAGGAATGCGCGACTAAATTGGAGCTATAACCAATGACACTCGTAAGGAACAATTACTATGTTTGAATGATAATAATTACATCAACATTTACCCCAATCATATTACAATACCTGAATTGTAATTTTAGCAACAGCTTTTTTTCTCAGTAAATACTGAAAATTTAGGAGAGTTCATCTCATTGAGTAGTATTCTGCCATATTTTATAAAATCTGATTCCAGTTAGGTGTAAATCTACTTTTTTGTGGATATGTATATTCCAAAAGGCCGTAGCCGAGTAGGTATAGCGAAAAATGCTCTTGAGAATAATTTCATTCCTGTTTGCCCTTTAAGTCTCACTTGTTCACAATAATTTTAGTGTTATTTAAACAAGTATTTATAGTTGTACTCATAAACGATAATATTAAATTGCTGGCAACAGTTTTGTCCGGCTTCTGTTGCACAGTTGGGAATGAAAACAGTGAAAACAGCATGAGTTTAGATGTTAAATTAACCAGAATAAACCAACGCATTCATACTGAATGGTTCTTTAGAGTTACATATTCTTAACGATATTTAAACTTTTTATCAATTGCTCCCATAAAATACAAAAAAAAATGTAATCAATAGCCTTGTCGATAGGTGTTACAGTTTTCGGAAAAAAAAACCTACAACCTGATTTAAAAAAAAAATAAAAAAACATGCTAATTAAAAATAATTATCCGATAGCTACCATAGCAAAACAGATAAAAAGAAGAATATAACTGTTAAAAACTAAGAACCCCCTAAAAAATACATATCCATTAACTATAAGCAGAATTGTCTGAAACATTACAAAAAAAATACTCCGACCGTACCACTTTACAGTAGCCCATAAACCTCTCAAGAACAGTAAGATATTCTTGACACACACCAAACAAAAGATCAATAAAATGGATAAAACGCACGTTATATATAAAATAGAATGCAAGGATTGTGACAGCGCATACACTGGACGACACAACAACATTTAAGAAAAGGAATATGCACTCATCAACATAACATTAAAAGAGAAACATTAACGCCACCGCATTATCTCAACATCTTCACGAACTGAATCATACGTTTAATTTCTAAAATATTGAAATACTTGAAACCGAAAGCAATTATCAAAAAAGATCAAATCAAAGAAATGTTTAATATAAAAAAAGCAAAAATTCAACCGACCACAGGGAAGATATTAACCGTTTAAATATAATCTATAGCAATTTAGTTGAACGAATAAGTGTCTGCATCCTGCTTGTATTCAGTTAAATTACTTTGTAATCAAAAAATTTTATTTTAAATTGTACTAAGATTTTTATTTATAGCATACGTTGTTTTCTATCTTTTTTCGAAATACATACACAAACACAAATAGTAACGTCGGGAAAAAATTACCCTCGGAATATACATAGCGCCATGTGCTTCAGTATTATCGTTGTTTAAGTGCTAATGTCGTTTATAATTTTAAAATGTTTCTTGTATCAAAAGTGACGATACTTTTATTCCATACCAAAGTATAATTTATATCACCTTACCAATGTAAAAACTAAGTTTCGAGAAGCTAAAAAAAACGCAAATTCCATTTATTTAAAGGCAATTATTTATAGAAAGTTCTATGTAATCCTCTATAAAATTAACCATAAATTACTTTAAATAATTTTTTGTAATGTTCCTTTTTAGTACTTGAAAACGTTGCCAATAAGCAACGAAACATTATACGTATTAGTAGTAAAGATGCACTGAAAAATTAATCGATTCATTTATCCTGACCTACGCCCAAATAAAAAAGAAGTGTACCAATAATTAAAAAAAATATGTGGAAATATATATTAAATAAAAATGGAAAGAGTTTTAACCACAATCGTTGAAATCGAAGCAAATTCTTTTGTTGCTGCTCTTTAAAGCAAGGATCTATTTTATAATTGTCGGTTAAAAATACCTATAGTACATTGAATAACTACATTTATTATTGGTTACTGTGGAATTACTTTCTCACAAAATTATGGTGAAATATGCCAACTTCTCTCTACATGAATGCGTTATACTCCTTCCATATTTTTTTTTCAAATTCGCATTTATTATAGAGCATATGAGTATTATTTATACAAAAATACACGTGGTACAAGGCTTCCAAAAAACGCATTGACGAAAATAATATTATTTTTCTATCTCTATTAGAAGGACTAGACGTATGATCTTTTAACCACAAATGCATCTTATAAGTGTCTAAAACGTGTAAAAAAATGAATCAAATATGGACAGTAGTTTTCGAAAAAAAACTTCTTTTTGGAAATTTAAATTAATTTCTTTTCGCCAAAACTATGCCTTCCTTAGGATTCATATTTTGGAGAAATATAATAGCCGTCCAGTGTAACTTATAGGGTAAACAAAAATTATGCTCAAGGGCATTGCTCAGTATACTTACCCGTATATGGCCTTTAAAGTTAAGATAAAAAAATATTTCTCAATTTTACGGTGACTTAAGTACTTTTCTGCACCTTTAGTAGTTGATAAATTTACATCACCACATATTCGTTCTGACATCGGAGAAGTCGCCGGGAAATAAATTTTAGCATCTCTGGTGACCGAAAGAGTTGATTTTAACTAGATTTCTTTCATTATATGATGAGCCTTATCAAAAGCTTTACGCAAGCTATGAAGGTCACATCCACCTAATCGTATAAATCAACCTGGACCTGAACTTGTTTTGGGTGAACTCTAAGAACAAGCTCCAATACGTATCTTCGAATCATGAACAATAGCATTATCAAGTATAATATAACAAAAGCAAACATGTAATTATTATTTTTAGGTAGTTTTTCCTGGAGAAGAATTCAGATCTTCAATAAAAAACTGGAATTTCCGTTTGAGATTTGAAAGCTGACATCTCCTCAAAGAATTTAATTGTATCTGTTGTGTTTCACTGAACCATAACGGTTACCCATATAAATAATTATTCAGAGTGCGGAAAAAACCACTTTTAAGATCCTTGAGAGATGGTAGAGGGAACCAAGTTAAACATTTTTAACCGAGGAACGATAGGACAAATTTTTTTTCTGGTAGAAGTCTAAATTTAAATACGTTGATTTCCTTGTGCAGTAATCTATCATCGAAAATAAGGTCTGTACAACTTCATTCAACTAATATTTATAAAAATGGCTCATAATTTCTACCTTCTACCTGTACACAAACAGTATAGCTATTCGTTCAAAAGTTCTAGGTATCTTGCTAATATTTATCATTATTATTATTTTCTGCTACTCCGAAAATGCGTGCAACAAGTTCTTCCAGCGACTTCACTGGTGTCCAATAAACTAAATTTCGCATGCTCCAACAGAAAAAGAAATCAATGGGGGTGAGGTCTGGTGATCTAAAGAGTCACGAAACGGGTGCTCCTTTCCAATCCACTCCTTGCCAAATGGTATCGTACAGCATCAGTCTAATACACAAGAGCGCCATCGTGCTAAAACAACATATATTGACGTATGACATGTGTAATAAAAAGTCTTCCAACAGTTCTGGCAAAACTTCTTGCAAAAACGCGAAACGATTTACAACCACTCAAAATTCCTTTTTGCATAATTGACGCCTCATCGCTGAAAAGTACGATAGTACAGTCATCTCCTTCCATTGTTTGCTCTAAAAGCCAGCGAGCAAATTGCATCCTAACAAGAAAACCATTCCGAAGTGAATTATGAATTTTCGATATATAATATTTTAAGGTAACTGGAAAGCTAGTAAAACCTTAGTAAAAAAAAATCTAGCGTAAGTTAGAACACAGAAGAACAGTAGAAGGCCAAAATACACCAACTGATCTCAATACCTAGAAGTGAGAAAGTGTATTCCATAACACGAGGTTCTTCAAGTTCTTATTAATACAGTTCTAAAATAAACATGATTTGTCTATTAAATAAAGAAAATAACTGCTTATGGAGAAAACGTAAAAAAAATAGTGACAGTTATCAATAAGAATAGTTTTAACGTGGAATTTCCAAATTCAAGTAAACTTTACTCATTGAAATTTATAAAGTGTGTAAATCGAGAATTTAGAGATGAAAACCACAAACATAAAAAGGACAAAACCACAAAAAAAAAAACGAAAAAAGAGTACAAATCAGTTATAGTGCAACACCTAGATTATACTTAGGTCGATTTAGTGAGAGACGAAGAAACCACCATTTAGCATATGGAATGAGTTGTAAAATGGATACGAGAAGAAATGGCATTACAAAGAGGGCTAGGACCAATGAAACT
>RXPK01004934.1:0-73936 GCA_004143645.1 Protaetia brevitarsis | reverse complement strand
AACTATATACACATTTTGGCGATGTTTTAACATGTTCTTGTTTAGCAATAAATTAAACCATTTTTAACTCGAATATTTCCGTCGATGTAAATTTAATAACATAAATGTTATATTCTATTACAACAAAAATCAAAGTTCTTTTTACTATTGTCGACTTATCTCACTAAATTCCATGAAATTAATGCGGTGTAACCGAGTTTGCACGTTAATCGCGGGTGTTGAGATGATAAATGCTTTCAATTTAGCCGCTATTCAAAGTTTTTTTTTTTATCAGATATTACTGCCACTTTGAACATTTTATCAAATTTTATACTTTATTTTTGTGGAAAAGAACAGTTCATGTCTGTTTTGCATTTATTATTGATTACTTTCAGGCAATAGTTCCATCGTAATTTGCGAAGCCTTAGGAGCCATTGGCAGTTTACAACCAGATACATTACTACCCTTAATAGATGATATCCTCAAATTCCTATCAGATTTATCGGCAATAAAACAACCTTCTCAACAGCAGATTTTGACAAAAGGTGATGCTGATGCACCCTAATTTTCCAAAGCCTTTGTGGTTATCAGTGGAACACAGAAATATTGAACGCAATTTACAAATCTAACGGCAGCAATAACCTGTGGGCAAACTACAGGATTGCTAGAGCGGCAGTACGCTATGGGCACCATGAAATTGCTTTGAATGTATTTAAGGGTTTGACGGAGGAAGTCAGTTCTGAAAATTTACATTTTTGGCTGCTGTGTTTGAAGGAAATGTGTGAGGCTGAAGCGAAGTTGGTGGACAATGGGAATGGTGCCTCACTTATTGATAAGTTAGATTTTGCGGTAACTCATTATAATAGAGCTATAGCTGCATTAAAGGTAAATGAAAGTTGTTTTAATTCATGAAGCATTAAAAAAAAGGTATTATAGGCTGCTAGTACGCCGTCTCATAACTTACAATTTCAAGCCGAATACATGCGGATTCGAGCGGAATTTCTACAGTGTTTAATACAGTTGGTTCACACTTGCAACATTCTTTGTATAGTTCCTCCACCTGCTATAGCAGCATCGATAGTACAAAGTTCTCGAGATGAATTCCAAAGACACGGTTACATTACCAATCAAATGCGGAAATGCGTAAAGGATTTCAAGAATTGCGGCGACTTGTACTGGAAATTGTATCAAACCGCTTTTGATGCCGATCCGGCAACTTTGGAAAATGTACAAATGTAAGCTAACTGGTGTTTACGTAAATATATTTTCTTATGCCATTTATTGTAGTTTGCAGCAGATGTGTGTATTATTAGAACAATGCGTAGAAAACGTCTGTAGCGCTTCGAATCACGGAAAAGAAAATCTCATACAGTTCGTATCTAAGAATTCGAGGCTGGAATGCAGGCAGCTTGTTTTAGGATGCGAAAACGCAGCAAAAATAGCTCAGACTATTTCACAGGAACATCAAGCTATAACACATAATGTATGTAAATGCATTTTACTTTTTAGTTTCCATGTTGTATTCAGTATATATTATTTTCAGCACGTAGAAATCTTGAAAAGTATTGTTGAGGTACTGTCGACCGCATCGTTACCCATTCCACGATTCTTTTTCCAAGTACTGCAATCGACTAGCGTAAAATTATCAATTTCTCCACAACCGCGAGTTATGGGGGAATTTATAAGCGTGCAATCAGGTTCCCAATTGGCCGTAAAAGTGGAGGGTGTTATACAACATGGACATAAACCAGGATTATTCAGGAAAGTCGAAGGTGTTATCGTTACGGTCACCTCACAGTTGCAAGCCAATAGTAAGAATAAAGATATAGATTTGAAGGTTGGTTTAACTAACTTGATGATACGGCTTTAAGTTGTGCCAGTCTGTTGTATTCTTTATTTATATGTTTTTTTTTCTAGAATGTAGAATCGAACTCTGTACTATCTCAAACAGTAACACCACACAAAGATTTCTTCACAGCTCAATTTCTTTTGGCATTTCCGCGCGGTGGTCAATACGTTCTTGCTATAGAAGCGTCAGTCGTTGATGAATATAGCAACGTTTGGAAAACAGGTCCTCGATCGACACTGACAGTAAAAGTGCCAGAAGAAGTTAAGTTAACGCCGATATCAATGCCAGGAATGGTCGGAAATGCAAATGTGTACGTATTTTTTACGTTATATTTTTTGACTCGGTTGTATATCAACGGAATAAAATAATCACGGTGCTTGCTAGTAAAGATAAAGATGACATGAGTATAGTTTTCGCGGGATTTATCGTAAAACATAGGGCTCTATTGAATATAAAAAAATTAAATGAAATTATTTTTACATTTAACCATTGGCGGAAATTACAAAGACCAAATTCTGTGGGTATTGCTACAGAGTAGCAAATTAATTTGCAGTAAACTGATAGTCATTTTTTGGGCATACGCATTACGTTTTTCAGTTTTAGTATGCTTTTTACTAAATTTTGCATTTCACCGGCCGCTGCGGTCTTGCAAGAAGGTAGAAAGAAACGTAATAAAGCGCATTTGATGATATTTCGTGATGAACCACCATCTCTATAAAAGTATGAAATACTTTAAAAACTGGCGTGAATTAAACATTCATGTGAAGTCTGAATTGACTAATTATAATATGGAATTCATTCTAATATAAACAACATTTTTATGATAATTTAACCAACAATTTATGTTCGATCCTTGTTTAGCAGTATAAATTACTCTTTGTCATGCATTTATATCTAAAAAATACAAATAGTCGACAATAATATTATATTTTATAGGATATTAATGCCAGAAGACAGCCACTTTATAAGGCCAAATCAAAAGAAGACTGCTTAAGGAAAAGGTATAAAAAAAAACCAAAACACTATGTATAGATATATATATTTTATAAAAAATAAAGATTTTAACAACTTTGTGTATATAATTCTTAATATACATAAATGTGTATAAATGATTAACAAAAAAATCCAATAACAACCCATTACAACAAAGAAAAAAGAAACAAGAGATTTAACATAGAGTTCCTATAAAATCTTGATACAAGAAAAAATATACAGTGGATCCCCGCTTAAGTGGACAATCAAAATGTTATACGTCATGTAGAAGTAGGTGAACGCTCATTTTTACGTAGTGTAGATAGGTAATACTTTCTCAATTTAACCGATGAATTTCTTATCCGACCAGTCTCAGCCTCATGCGGGGAGATTAAAAATACTCCGTAAAATAGATATGTACACAAATAGAATATAAAAAGAAATAATTTGAGGTAAACACAGTGTTGGTACTGCAAATATAAGTCAGAATAAAATACACCATATTAAAATAAGTTAAGTGTTACAAGTAACACTCTACAGATAAAAACAGAATTTAAGGGAGTGTATATTGGTAAAAATTATAGGGTTGAAAATTAATTTTAATTGCGGTATTTTTTGCAAATTTCTCTTTTTGTCTACTACTAAGGCTCTATAATAATACATGTATATATTATAAAATTACTAGCCGCAAGGGTGAGTTAGTATTTTACCATTTTTTTTTACTTGATGTTTATTACACTAATTTATAAGGCACTTGCACAAACTATCACGTTATGAAGGAAAATAGCCACACTTGTATCGATCAGTTGAAAATCTTTTATGATAGTAAAATACAAATTCCAAACTAAATTAATCTTTTTCCATTATACATTAAAAAAAAAATTAGAGTTTAAAAAGACAGTATTATTAATTTATTGTCCAACTTAGCTTATAATATTAATACGAGTCGTGTTAATTAGGGAATAAGCAGGATTATATAAAATAAGTTGTGCATTATAAATGATTGTAAACTATATTAAATATTATTATAAATTACATCGTGCACAGTGCCAGACTAATATTTTTATAAGCAAAAGATATACCAGCTCTTTTAAAAAGTTCGAAATCAAATTGGATACTATCACTTGAACCTTAATACTTAATTTACATTCGATAATTTTCGGCTGCGTTAAACCTTTTATTTCATTCTAAGCAGTAACACGTAGCGTTACTGAAAGTTACAAAAACAGTGTGGACTCCTATTTTTTTTTTTTTACTCCATGCATCAAAAACCTTATGTATATAATGATATACATAAAGATATTACAGTTTTTACACACGAATAAAAAAAATCCATACCTAATATGTATGACAAAGCAAAGCCGAAACCTTTCGTTTTAAATTTCCCAGCTGTCTTAACCAATTAAAATGTTCCCAATACAACGCCTTCTTTTACAATAGGTTCAGTCTCATACCCCCTGACTTCTACAGTTTCCCGTTGGTAGACGCCCTTCTTACCGCCACTTTTCGATACCAATTCTATATCGCTTATTACTATGTCTTTACTGATAGCTTTACACATATCATATACCGTAAGGCTAGCCGTTGAAACGGCGGTTAGCGCTTCCATTTCAACACCGGTTTTCCCTTCACACTGTACCGTGGCGTAAACGATGACCGCTTTTTTCAATTCATCGACGTGAGCAGTCACGCGGATATTCGTCAAAGGAATGTTGTGACATAATGGAATTATATCGGCAGTCTTCTTGGCACCTGTAATCCCCGCTATTTGAGCAATACTCAGTACGTCGCCTTTCTTAATCATATCCTGCTTTATTAGTGTCGTTAGTTTATCGCCTACTTTAACCGTGGCTCTGGCTGTGGCCGAACGTTGCGTTATTCCTTTGGATGACACGTCCACCATCGACGCATTGCCTTCATTGTCTATGTGTGTTAGATTCTGATTTTCTGTAGAGTAGCATCGGATTGCCGATAAATTGTTACGTATCGGATATAAATGATATGTACTTGTTCTCAGTCCTGGTACGTTCAAGGAAAAGCGACCAGGACGATGTTGATTTGTTTGACCTAAAACAGAAATTAATATTAAGAATATTAATTAATTATATGACGTTGTATACATTAATGATGTTTAACAAACACAAAGTTAGTGCGGTAAAAGCTATAGTTGTATAATTCTTAGGATTTCTCTATCTTTCTCAAAACTATTTCATTTTTAGATAAAATATAAAAAAAATTAAGTACTCATTATCAATTTCCGCTACATAGAATAATATTATCGACACATTTAATCGTACTGCAGAGGGTACATATTCTTTATCTAAAGTGATTTTTAACAATTTATCCCGCGTCTCGCGATGTTTTGAGAAAGTCCCGCTTTTAATAAACTATTTGTTGGCACTATGATTTACGCTTTCGCGTGCAAAGAAAATGAGATATTGCATTTTATTGTTGTTCTCGCAAACTAAAACTAACTTAAACTAACGTCTATGTGTGTGTTTTAATATTTTTTTTTTTGAGAAAATTGAGATTTTTTTTTAAAGTATATCAATTCTGTCTTGTTTTATAATAAACTATAGCTATGATTTTTTTTACTTTTATTTATGATTTTTACGTATAATACGAATACAACATTCATGATTTTGTCCCGCCTAACCAACATTAAAATCTGGTCACTTTACCTTTATCCTAACTCTGGAAGCAAAATCAAATAGAGATGCTTCTCAGGTAACACAAAGAAAATGTATAATAAAAAAATATCTTCAACTGACTGCTAAATCAATTGTCAGTGCATCAGTTTTAACCCAGTTTTCTGCCAGCTCTAGTATTTTTTACCAGGGGTGTACAATTAAAATGTGCCAATATTGTAGATATTCAGAATATTTTAACCAAAATATTTTTATTATGAAATAACACACGTTTTATTTTAATACTAATAAATACATATACATATATGTACATGGCGGTAGTGCAAATAATAAAAAATAACAATAAATATAATTCTATATAGTTGTTGGGTTCTAAAACGTTAACTTTATAGGGTTTATGCAACTGTCACTTATATGCTTTTAAGAAGATACTACTCACTTGTAGTTATTTAATAGTATTATATAAATACTAAAATATGAGAAAGTTACTACTTAAAAAAAGAAATAACAACAAAATTATAATAATAATTCCACACATATGTTTAATCAACATGCAAATGTTAAACATGTATATAAAATCAAAAAAAAAAACATGTAGTGTTAAGCATGTAATCATTTTCATCATAAATGAGACCTAGTTCAACAGTAGGGAACATTTATAATGTAAAAGTTTACACGTGCGTATGAGTCAGTAGTTTCATTTCATGTGTTTGTGTGGATTATGAGTAAGAACAACTCTTTTTACCTCTGAATTAGATTTTTAAGGAACTCTATAACAATTAAGAACAATATCTATCCACCAATAAGAATCATAGGCCTATTCTCCATGTGTGGTAAATTTTCCATTCCTGAAACAAGGTAGATGGAGTACGTATGGGGACTGTTATTCCTCCACCCCCAAAAAACAGGTTGACAGCTTAAATTATAATGGACTTCCCTTTTTCTCCTTTGACCTTCTTATACTATTTAATCTTGATTTATGTTGGGAATTGTAGATCTGGTTTTAAATAAAAGGGGGGCCCTTTTTTTTACTTTGCAGTGATTCCCAGGTTTCGTAATTTCTTTCAACATTTTCATGTTGCTAATTTTGAAATCTTCCTGCATTGTTAAGTCACAAGGAATAAAGAAATAAAAATGCAA
Organism: Protaetia brevitarsis; assembly: GCA_004143645.1. Taxonomy (NCBI): domain Eukaryota; kingdom Metazoa; phylum Arthropoda; class Insecta; order Coleoptera; family Scarabaeidae; genus Protaetia; species Protaetia brevitarsis. The sequence goes on along the minus strand of RXPK01004934.1, from coordinate 67,348 downwards.
GAAGTCACAAGAGTAACGACTTGAAAATGTTACAAAAATTAACAACAAAACGTAGGAACTAAAATACCAACAAAAAAATAAATATTTCAAACCCAAAAATAAAACAAGATAAATAAATTAATACCGAGAAAGAATGAATGATTTCGTATTAATATTTTTAATGACTGAAATGTTCAGATTATATATCACGCTATCATACACATCAATTGTAAAGGTGATAAAAAAGCAAGCTTCTTATATATTTTATGTAACCTTGCTTTTTTTTTTGTAATGTACCTACACACTGTCAATTAATATATAAATAATAATAATATACAGTGTATCTCACTTTTCATGAATATTATTGTATATTATAGCTCTGTTATTATCAGCAGGATTTTAATGAAACTTTGGTTGGGAATACCTATCTATCAGGTGATTCCATGGCAAAAGAAAACACCAATGGCGTTCGTCGCTATAATTAAAAAAATATATCGGGCATTTTTTCAAGTGTTAGGGAATATAATAATCTTATTAGCATCACCAAAACCCCCTATACAAAATCTTAAACCAATACTGTGCAAGGTGTTCATACAAGAAAATGATAAATTCTTATATCTTAAAGCTATTGAAAATTCTATATTTAATTAAAAGTAGCAATATTCTTCCAGTTAGCTATCAAAGCTGATTCTAGAAAAAGTGATTTTCTCATTTAAATTGTTCGTTGTCATATACTAATTGATCCTTACCAGTAAAGTACGTTAATTCTTTTGATTTGTCAATGTGCAAAAATATCGGGTTTGCTATGATCGCTATAATATTAAAAAACAATAGACCAATAAACTTATTATAAAAATAAACTCGCCCAGAAATGAGAACTTTTATTTATCAAATTATTTAAAAGTGCTACATTTGGCCTTGACATTTCATCATACTGGCGTATGAAAAAAAAAAGAATTTCATTAAGGCGTAGGTTTAGCTATTGATATGACGAACGTCATTGTTTAAAATTAAAATGCCTAGTAAAGAGCGCTTTCAAATGAGGACATATCATTCCTAGAATGAATTAACGCCGTTTTAAGATAAAAAAAAACTTGAATGCGGTTCTAAACAACAAATTTAAATAGCTTTAAAAGAAATTAAATTAGAATTTTTTATTTTATGGTGAGAACAAGCTGTAAGATATTGATTTAAAATTTTGTGTGGAGGGTTTTTAGTGATGCTAGATTATGATGTTCCCTAACAGTTAAACAATTGTCTAATAAGAAAATAATGGATAGGTATCCCCCACCAAACTTTCATTAAAATCGTGATAATACTAACGGAGATGTAATATGGGAGTCATTAAAAGTGAGACACATTGTATATACTAAGGAATGGAGTAGGAACTCTGTACTCAATCAATCTGAATTTTATTCATGATTTTTCATGTTTTGGCCACAAGCCAAAATACAGATTCGCACTTTTCTCGCTCCAAATTACAACTCGGCTGGGCACAACATGCATTAATCATATTAAATGTTAATAATTATGCCTACTATCTCATAATTTGCTACTTAAAAAAAATATTAATTAAAAAACATATTTTTTATGCATAGAAAATACAAAATTTCCAGAGATTAATATACATCAGTCAAATTATTTTATGTTTGTTGACGAACATACACTACGAACAAATGTTAATTTTTGCAAATTATATATTAATCAAGCATGCAGTTTCAATGAATAAGTGTAACAAGAAATGCAACAAAGGTTAATGAAGTATATAGGTTATGGTGGTTATGGAGAGAATATGACCAAATAAGATTCAAAAAAAAAGTTTTTTTTACATATATAGATGTTACTTATGCATAGACACATACATAATTATTAAGAATGGCATATTGTAATTATTAATTATATAATTAATGTTAGTAAGTTAATAACTATCTCACAATATATAAAACCGGGATAATTAGTATAAATTTTCTTTTTTTTTAATTTCACGTATCAGGCGATTTTGCAAAAAACTTGTTCAGTTACACGCGAATCAAAATGGAAATTTCTTATCCATAATCATATAAAAGTCAGTAATCTTTTCAACACTGCAAACTGAATCTTTCTAAGATACAATGGAACCTCGTTAAGTCGGACCCCGTCAACTCGGATTAATTTTGACGGATATTTTTTGTTTTTTTTAGAAATGCGCGTTGTATCAAATAATACTGTATATTTTTCACATTACGTATTTTACGTGTGTCTTGTAAATAAGTTTGAACCTAATCACGGTTTGTAAAATAATATTCTGCATTCGTCGGGGCCGTGGTTATTTTGTTTTAACCTTGTCTCCGTGTAATCCGGGTTTTCGTAAACCTGTATCGGCTCTAGTCCCAATTAATCCGGGGTAACAAGATGCCACTCTATATAACACGTATAGTTTATTATTGTATTTGGTAATCTCCATTAGTATTTTTAATATAAATACATTTTTTTTTTCTTTTTAAAATGCCTGTTGATGATGAATGAATCTTTTTTGATCATACCCAGCTATTATTTATGGCGACAATGATCATGTATGCCCCTTATCAACTTTTTACCTGCGTGTTTTCGCTTTTTTCTTTTCACAGCTGCGTCGATCAAAGCGATTAAATCATCTTCGCTTGTACCCGCTCTCATGGCATCCCTTAAAGATATTTCCGTATTACCGAATAAAACAAACTTTCAAATTACCATCGGCGGTAATTCTGAGCCTGTTGCATGTACCACAAAAGTGCTCGCTCATTGACGTTATAAAACCTACTTGACCGACATAATCGGGTACTTTCCACGCTTTCGAAGTATCATTAGCACCGTTTGGCAACTCTTTGAACGCGGGCCAAACAGATTTAATTTTATTTAACATATCACGGTAAGGTACCATCTTATCGACTTCCCATTTGTTGCCGCTGAAAGGCATGTATTCAATGAATCGCACGTCTACATTTTTGTCCTGAGTCAGTTTTACGAAATCGATGATTTCATCATCATTGAATCCTGCAATTACAGTAATAGTTGTGGTGTAACAGCACACGATATTGTACGCGACAAACCTTTCATCATTACACAATTTATTTTGACAGGATTGTAGCCTAATTGCAGTGCCAAGTCGATTCCCATAATAACTTTATCGAACCCTTTCCTCCTAGTGATTTTTTCATATCTATCGGATTTTAACGTATCTAAACTTATATTTATGATATCTAAACCTGCACGCTGTAAGGGTACTAGTTGTCGAGTTAAAACTAGACCGTTTGTTGTCATGGCTACGGTTTGTAATCCGTTTATTTTCTTTAAGGAAGCTAAAGAAATAACAGGTTCAATATTGTTTGGAAACTAAATCATAAACATATTTCAATAATTTTATAAGTTTTTAATATATATACCGTAGTCGACAGAATTTAATTTATTTTAGTACAGGCCAATGTTAGAACGATATTGAGCGTTAGGCATGTGGTGGAAGACATACCTATATGTCTGTTTCTATTTTAAAGCGGGACGCTTTTTCTTATCCACTGCTTTCCTATACTTTAGTAAAATTTCGACGATCACAGTATATATTTTTCTAACTTTTTAAGTCGGGAAACTAAGTTTACAGTGTTGAGAAAATTGATTGTGTACACTTTTTAATCTTATCTTTAGTATGCGATATTCTATTTGCGTACATTGACAAGGTAATTAGAAATATTGATACATTCATTATATACGTATATGGTGCAAATGTTGATAATTATAAACAGCACAATTTCATAAAGAAATCCGTGTTAAAATAAATGTACATGGTTGCAATGAAGTAAATATATTTAAGATTTCCACAATCATTATCATCATATCCCTCACTACAAACTGCAAATTTACAATATATTCTCATTTTTTCATTGTAAAAATATTATATATATTATATATTATCTTTGTTTTATTTATTATTATTGGGTTAAAAATAAATCGAGTACATTTAAAAGGTTTATGTGTAAAAAATAATGTGCTATCTTATTGTCACACTAGAATGATTAAAAAGACAATTAATTATAAATAACTAATATTCTCCTCAGAATGTTTCCTAGGCAATAAGAGCTATTAATTAGCAATTAATTGTCAAGTCAAGCAATACATTACATTATCAAAATTTATTGTGATAATAATGATTATATCATAACTAATGATATTATTCAGTTGTCCAGATAGCACACTAATTACTTCGTGTTGGTATATATCATTTGAAATTACCCTGGAAATTATTATTCTTCAATAATATTATACTACTGTAATTTTAAATAATATTTTTTTTCAATACAAAACACTTTAATTTAAAAAAAGAAAAAAAAATGAAGTGGCAAATATCGAAATTTATTGATCCAATAGCTTGTTATATTAATCCACATATATTAAGAACACACTTTTACAAAAAATAAAATTAATCGATTGTTTCTGCACGTTTTTTAACGCTAAACGATGCCATGATATTGAAACAGCAAAATTTTATCAATGCATATACAGTGTTGTCCAAAAGTTTTCAATAGTGCTCAAACACTGATGATTTAACTCAAAATTTGGAGATTTTATATAGTGGAAGCAAACACTTTTTAAAATGATTCATATTCCTATTCTTTCCTGAAGTGTGATAAGGCATCCCTAATAGCCAAATTTAAATTTCCCACCACAATTTCTAGTGAATTCAATGTAAAGGCATCAAAATAACTATTAATGTAGTACAAAATAGTGGGTAATTTTATGCTTCAACGTTGAAGTTACTAAGAATAAGTGCGGGAATTTTAAATTTGGCTATTAGGGGTGATATGTCAGTGAAATGCATATCTTTGATTATTTTCTATACTAGAAAACAACAAAACTCAATTATAAAATCAAATAATTTCTATAATGACTATTATTTTATTTAAAATAATAAAGTAGGTATTTATTTATTCTTTGAAAACTCTGTATAACGAAAAATATTTTAAAAACTGTGCAACCTATTTAGTAAATCTCTTCTAGATAACATTTTTCAACATAAAAAGATTGCTTTAGGTTAAGTGAGTGCTAGTGTTAAAGTCACTCCCAGACTTTCTGACAATCTTGTATGTAATAGTCAATAGATAAAAACAGTTTGGAAACTTTCAATTGATTGTTAGTGTACACAGGAAAAAAAATGGCTTCACAATATTAGCCTTGATCTTAACTGACTAAAGTAATTATGCAAATATATTATCAAGGTTTGAATAATTATTATTTAACTTTTTAATACATCTTACCTATAATATCTACTAAATCTCTTCTTACTGTCGGTTCTCCACCAGTTAATCTTATTTTTGTTACACCTTCCTTAACAAACACTCTAGCTAGCCGGATGATTTCTTCTGTACTTAGTAAATGCTCCTTGGGCGTTAATGGGACTCCTTCAGCAGGCATGCAATACTGACCTGGTCACAGCTATTGATTATATATTCATCAGTATCGTAAATAAACTTACATCTTAAATTGCATCTCTCTGTTAAAGATATTCTGAGGTAATTATGAAATCTCCCAAATAGATCAGTGAGTGGGTTGATATCCTCTTTTAGTTTTTGTATTGGAGAAGTGGATTGTGTAGATTTTGATCTTTTAGGTAGGCTCCTTATAATTGCACGATACATGATGGAAAAATCTATGAAATAAGTGAACAAAAATACCAAACTTGCTCCGAAAACTTTTGATCTTTACAAATTGCCCTTATAAATAATTCTTACTTTCTATGTAAACAATTCACGAACTATTATTTATATGTATTATGTGCGTTTAGCAAATATTTGCGGATATTATATTAACGGGTTTCATGTTTAACGTACACAGGAATTTTTAATGAAAAATAAAAATACTGTATTAATACGCACCTCAAAACAACAAAAAAAAAATAAAGTCTGCGACTTTTCCGAATAACAACAACTATTGACAACAATTAAGAAGCACAGTCGCACCACATACTATTGTGATACTATTGTTGCACTATATATTTAAATGTTTACCCAAAATCACATCCACGTCACTCATTCACCTTAAATTTACACTGTTCTCTGTAAACATGATCGTACTATTCTGGATATATTAGAAATGTTGCACAGCGCAGAGACAACATGTAGTTCACACTAGTAGGTTGGAGACTGTTTGCACATGATAATAAAAATATCAATAAATATTTCAACAATTTACATATTGCTACATATCGAATTGTGACTGCTATGGATACTGTTACAAGATGAATCGAATCACAGAACTTTCACAGTTTTAATCACTTTTGATATCATAATCACATGTGAATCATGAACGTCAACAAACGTCGTTAGCAATGCGTGTAGAGGTTAGGTTTGAACAAAAAAAAATTCCTAAGTTTTAAAATCCGTGGAAATTTCATTTAAGTAAGCAATTTGATTTAACTGCTAGTACTAGCTTGAATTACGATGTAGTGAATGTAAAAGTTTTTACTTAATTTTTTTTTCATCAATTTTCACTATGTCTTTATTTCCTGCATATGCAGAAGCAAATAACTCTGAAGCAGTAGAAAACATTCCTGCACCTGTGAACGATGACTCGTGGCTCTCATTATCAAGTTTCAAAATTGACGTAAATCCGTCTATTGAAGCAGTAGAAAAAACTACACAACCCAAAAATGAAGCATCTACTTCAAAAACCACCCACAGGAAATTACGGAAGAAAGGCAAAAAGGATGCAGGCAAAGATAAAGAGGTAACAGCGGGCCCATCTGAGACCAATATTTGGGATGACTTCCAAATTGATAAAACAAGGATTAAAAAATATTTGTCTGTTGATACCATATCTCGACCAACAGTGCCTAAATATAATAGGACATTTAGTCTAGTAAAAAAGCCAAGAAAGAAAAGAAAATTTAAGAGATATTTTCGAATGAACCTTGAAGGTGATACTGAAAAAGAAGCAGGTGAAAATGAAGCGAAAATAATACGAAAAGATCTGGAAAGTAAAGTACCAAAAGTTGTGGATGATAATTTTACTGGCTTCAAACAAGAAGAAGATATGAGTCAAACCACAGCATTTTATAATCGCTCATTAGCAGAAAATCCCAACAACATTGACATGTGGTTAGATTATGTTAGATTTCAGGATGCAGTATATCAGTTTGAAAAAACTTATAGGAAGGGAAGTATAGCTAAAGGACTACGTGTGACAGCGGAACGTAAATTAGCTATACTGGATAAAGCCCTAACACACTTACCAAATAATGAAAGATTGCTTAGAGAGCGTTTAAATATTTGTGTGAGTGTTTATCCAGCTGATGAATTACATGAGCAATTAAAGAGACTTGTTGACAAAGAGCAAGGAAACATAATATTTTGGCAAGGACTAATTGAGTCTAGGCAGTGTTCTATGTCACATTGTAATACTCCAGCTGTTATTAATCTTTATGTCAAATGTTTATCAACATTACACCAATTAAGACGTAGTGCAAAACTAGAAAAAGTTGTACTTGAAGAACATATATTACGTATGCTTTATCAATGTGGATTATTCTTAAAGCAAAGTGGATTATTCGAACTACTGTGGACACTTTTACGGCTATATTTAGAATTAAATATATCTCAGGAAAAGAATAAATTCAATTTAGATTCTGGACTTGATGAAAAACAATTGCTGGATTTAGAAGAAATTGTTTTACAGTCTCAGCTTCCTTTACATGAATTATGGCTACGCATTGAAAAATTAAGGGAATCTTGCCATTGGTTACCATTTAGTGGCGATGGAGACTGTGAAGATCCTCAAAGACTTGTGTTTGCTGAAGATGTAGCTGAATTAATTCATCCGATTGCTATGCCAGGTAACACATTTAAATTAACATCAATAATATTAACGCTACTAAAAATACCATTATTACCATGTCGACATACAACCATGAAGAATTTAGGGTTAGATTATGTGCCTTGGGCTTTGGATTCTATTGAAACTGTTTTGTCCATGTTTTTAAGTATATATCCTCTTGACTTAACAAACAAATTGTTCATAAACTATTCACAAAAGTTAACAGTTGGACCGCAATATTTAAAACCATTACCAGGACAAGAAAACTTTTTAATTTTCATTCTACAAATTATCAAAAACTGTATAGAATCTTTAAGTGGTTATGAGAAGACTGCAATTAGCATCTGGTGGTTGAGATTTCAAAGAATACTTTATGTCTTGGAATCTCAGGGGTTGGTGAAAATGTCAAACAGTTTAAAAAAATTAATGAAAAGTGATATAAAAGCCCTTCTAAAAAAAGAAGGAAATAATGTTGCACTTTATAAGGAGTATGCTTTACTAGAAAATGATTTAGGTAACCCAGAGAATTCTGTATCAATTCTAAAAACAGCTCTTGATATGTATGATAATAAATTGGTGGACTCCATCCAGGAATTAGACATAAAATCTGCTCTGTGTTCTGTATATAGAGCGCTAGTTGAGATCCACTTAAACCCATCATTAAAAGTATATAATAAACAAAAAGCTTTATGTTTTCTGATAACACTAGCATTGGGAAGAGCTATAGATAGTGAATCAATTGATGAAAGTGTATTAAATGAAACAGCTTTAAAATTTAAACATATTACCTTACTTCTCATCCAAAAAGAATTTGAACCCATTTCGACTGTGCAACATTTTCTACCAAATTATCTGACTGATTGGATAATATGCAACGGCTGGTTTTTATATCTAACGAAAGGAGTGATCGAGTGTGGCGCTTTTGTTGAAAACACCTTAAACGAAATCGATCAAAAATATCATGAAAATGTTTGGGAGAAAGAAGTCTTGTATGAATTTTATGTAGCTATCTTATTTAAAAATTGCTTGGAGAATTATGGAGCTGGGGTTTTTAAAATCCTGGATGAAGTTTTAAAAAGAAGCATCGAGAAGTACCCAAATAATATTTTTATGTTATCCGTGTTGGCGAAAGAACACAGCATAAATTGTTCTTTAGGGCAATCTTTCTGGAAGGTTAAAAATATTTTAATGAAAACCGGACATGCCTTACCTAATTTATTCTTGGCTTTAATTGCCAATCAAAAAATCTGCGACATTCAAGAAAATTGGGTAGATACTTTCACAGGTAATGGATTGATTTTGAAAAAAAAGTATATTTTTTTTTACATCGCGTTGAATTCTATTTTCAGGCGAAAGAATAACAGAATACGTTGGTTTAAAAAATAAAATGTTATCATTATTTCGAAACTTGACAAGCCCTAGCATGTGTACAAGAAGATGTGGTTTAATTTGGAGATTGTATCTGCAATTTTTACACGAAAATTTTGACCCTACTTTGTGTAGAAATGTGTATTACTGCGCTGTGGAAGAATGCCCTTGGTTAAAGGTAATTAAAAATATTGTTCTATAATTTACATTCCATTTTATTTTTAAATTTTAGACTCTATATATCGATGCTGCGATATATATTCCAGAAGAGTTGCCTCAGATTCAAGATCTACTGATTGAGAAGCAGTTGAGGCTGCACGTGACCCCCGAGGAGTTAAATATAATGAGAAATTAGATATATTGGTGTTCTGTGATATTAAGAATAAAATATTATTGAATATATTATATTTTGCCTTTTATTTATTTACTTATTTTTATGTAGTATTGTTGGATAAAATTGAAAGCGTGATATCGAAACAAAATAAGTAACTTCCTTTATCAAAAGAAAGCGGAAACGGTAAATGAAAAAATTGCATGCAATTATAATCGCATTGTCAGTATCGTCATCTTTAATTGATGCCATCTTCCCATTATTTGTAATTTACTTCACGAAAAGGTAATAATAAAGAAGTTTCCTCCCGCTTCTCTGCGGCGTTATATCTCAGTATCCAGTGTCTCGTTTCTCAGCTTTTAGTGAGTAAATTTTAAGGGATATGAAATTTTTACCGCCAAAAGTAATTGTTTAGGATGCCAGTCTTAATATCATTAATTTACATACTTAGGTAAGCTGAAAATACTCGTTTATTATAAATTAGTTTATATTTATTTTTTAGCGTGATATGTGTAAGGAACAGTTATGGGATGCTGCCTAAATCAAAGAATTTTCAGAAACCCAAAACAATATTACCCGATTATTATGTAAAAGGTACTTGAAAACTTATGGTCATTTCAATTGTAATAAAACTTATATTTGTAGAAGTCAGACCACCCACTTTAAAGGGGAAGCCTCTTGAAATTGATTTTAGCATGAGGGTTGTTGATATAAATTCTATAAATGTGGAAGACATGGATTTCAGGTACTTAATCTAACATTTATGTCATAAAACTCGTTTAAGTGAATGCTAATCATTCCTATTACCACTTTCGCGTTTGGAACTACGTTTCATTTTTTTTTAGAATGGATATGTTCCTCCGACAGCAATGGCAAGATTCTAGATTAAGAATTCCAGAAGAAGTTTTTGAATATGGTGATGAATACGTCACTCTACCATCATTATTTTTCGAAAATTTATGGCAACCAGATTTATATTTTTTAAATTCAAAAGTTGTTGGTTAGTTATATATATTACATTTTAGTTATCTATCAATACCTGCATTCCTTTTATTTTTAAGAAATTGCGACATTAACACATAAATTTTCTTCTGTTACGTTATACCGCAACAAAACTGTCCGATATTCTGCAAGAATGCACGCTATTGTTGCTTGTCAAATGGAATTTCGGTATTACCCAATGGATATCCAAATATGCCCATTAAGCATAGAGAGTTGTAAGTCTTTTAATATTTCAATATGCAATTACTTTTAAGTTCGAAATTACCTAGTTTCATATGATAATACAAAAATGAAACTCAGATGGTCAGATGCTGGAGTCACCGTGAGTCCAGAATTAAAACTGTTGCAATACCATATTAGGCAACCTTTGCAGCTAGCTCAAACAGATCTTTACACCATAGAGAAAAGCGGTAAACTGGATAAAATGTTTAAAATATAATTTTTTTCGTTAATAATTTATTTTATTCGTAGGCAACTTTTCCCGTTTAGTAGTATATTTCCGGTTTGAAAGGCAAATAGGTCATCACCTAATTCAAACTTTCGCCCCATCAGCTCTTGTCGTAGTTTTATCTTGGTTTAGTTTCTGGCTCTCGTTAGACGCTATTCCTGCTAGAGTAACTTTATTGGTGACTTGTCTATTGACATTAGTGACGATGTTTACTGGACTAAGAACGGATATACCACCAGTGGCTTATGTGAAAGTATAAAATAAAGTCGTTGCATGTATCACACTTTAAAAAAAAATAAGTTTTGGGTTATTTTAGGCATTAGATTTGTGGATGGCGTTTTGTATGGTACTCGTATTCGCCGCATTGAGCGAATTTGTGATTGTTAAAGTACTGGATCAAAAGTATAAAGCGTATAAAAAACTTGAAAAGGAACAAATCCTGGTAAGTATGAAATGAGTATGAACATCCACGAATGATCAATGACTAAAATAAAGAATAAAATAAAAATGCATATGTCGGTTCCATTTGTTAGAACTAAGGATGTTCAATTACAGCTTTTGAATTGATTCAAATTTTAAGCAGCGATACGATTCTAAAAACTAATCGACCATAAATAATCTATTAGTAATCATTTCGAAAAATATTTAATGTTTCGTACACACTTTATTGAATATGGAATTGCCATTGCTCTTAACGGTACATAAAGTTGTTATATGTACATTGTCCGACAAAATTAATGTCGTTGTCTATGCTGATGGCAGCCGAACGCGCACCTGTTCAAATAATGAGCAGTTTTGATAGTCACTGCGCTATAGACATTAATTTTGTCGCACAGTGTACCCCCTGTGGGTTGGTAGATTTCTTATTTCTTTGTACATAATATATATAGTGTGCGCGAGATCGACCTATCGATGGATATATTAGTAATGTGAAAACGATGAAAAAGTACTTCCTATTTTTTTAGAAAGTGTTTTTTCATCATCAATCCTTCAATATCTAATATCTAGACAATGGAAATTCAATTGAAATGTATATGTTGGACGCGAAAAGAGCAGTCTGTTTCTATTGCACTTTGCATAGATGTTTGAATTGTGTCCTTGATCATCGACACAATCGGGAATCTAATATGTCGGACAATATTTCAAACATATCGCTGTGTGAGATAAAGATGCAACAAGCCAAAAAATAAAAACAAAAAAACTGGTACAGTAGAATAATCCTGTTTTGACAAACAGAAGTCATCTAGCCGCTCATTACTTTGCCCACCTGCAGCTCATGTGCGTTCACTTGGTATATGTAGTTATATTTCCAATGATTAATTCGATATTTCAATTTTGTTATTCATAGGATACGACAATGATGCCTTGGTGTAGAACAAACAGCAAACACAAAATAAAGACGGTAACAGCCAGTGGTTTTATCAAATTGCACTGGAATGATGTAAATCTGTAAACTGCTTTTGGAAGGCCCCAAGACCTAAAAACAGTGCAATTGAATATAAGTGATAATCTGACTTTTGAATATTTATAAACGGTGGTATTTAAGATTGAAATTACGTAAATATAGAGTCTGTGTACGTATCTATTAAAAAATAAAAAACTAAGATGAGACTCAACACAAAAGCTATTTTTTTCTTCTAAAACTGCTTTGGGGCAGGAGCCTTCCAAAAACGATTCATCTGTACTTATTCATATTTTAATTTTATAATAATTTATATTTTTATATTACAGAGATATGGAAAAGAAAAGATTCTCTGGCATGAAATTGATCAGTATTCAAAAATCATATTTCCAGTACTATTCCTAATATTTACGCTGTTGTATTGGCCACTACTTATATATAAAAGTACAATTTATTAGAAATTAGATTCATTTGACTACAATACATCCAATTTCCAGAAGGGGAAAAAAAAAGAAAAATTAATATTGTAAAAGAAATTTTGTACATATAATACAAATATAAAAATTGTAACACTTAAAACGATACAACAATAAATTTATTACAACCTCTCTGTCAATCTGATTGATATTGCATTTCAAAGTCCTGATATCCTTCCTCTGCTTCGCAATTTTCACTGTGTGTAATTGCTTCCATTTTATCATCCTTCGCAGCTAAAGCACCTTGCCTAACTATGTACTGCATGGTGTATTTGTTAAAATCGCAACTGAAAAGAGAGCGAAAATTATTAAACAACGATTGTAAATTAAGATTTACACTTACACTTTTGCCAATTGTTCGTATTTCCTCGTTAAAGCCTTCTGTAATGATATCAGAGCAGGCATATTTTGTTGAGGCTTAATTCTTGGCCCATGATATGTTAGAACGTGTTGTGTCCAATGTAAATAATACTCTAAGTGTCTTGAAGTATCTAAATAATTGGCTAAAATAACTAATAAACGCTCTACATACTGTTCGCCCAGTGTTGATATAGTCAATTCAACTGAAAATATAAAATAACTATTTGCAGGAAATAAAAATATATATGAACTTACCATCTTTAAATGGAACATTTTCCATTACTTCTTGTATTAAGTTGGGATCGTTAAGTTTCATTGCCATCATTAGAGCTGCAAAAGGAGTTTGGATCATAATGGTTCTTAAAATAGTGTTTGGGGTTATTTGGGTTAATAATATAACACAACGGCACATACCATTTGTATGATCCCTATTAGATATCGCTTCTTTCACTGCCGCCGGGGTTATACCTATTTGCAAATTCCACGGATCAAATATTAATCCAGGTGTTAAAGCGTAAATTAGCAATCCTTCAGAAGTGGCGGCTACCCAACTGTGTCCTGTTGGCGAAAATTGTAGCGAGAAGACCCTTACCTAAATTTTTAAATTTACAAGATTTGTTTTTTTTTTATGTATTGTAAATTCTATCAGGGAATTACCTCGGGTTTAAAATTTCTTGCAGCCATATCGCCTTTCCTAACACCAGGAAGTTTAATGGAAACATTTCCACCTTCCAATTCTTCTCTTTCTTCAACGAGTGCTAAGTTACCATATTCAGTCATTTTTCTTCGATTAATAAAATCCTACAAATTGGCGATATTTAAAATTTGTATCGAAACACGTGATATACAAATAAACACTTAAGTGTTTTAAAAGAATTGAATACAGTTGTATATATTATAGGTTACAGCAGGATATTACGAACTTACATCTACAGCATCTAAAGACCTATTCTGTGTTATCTCAAATTTCTTTAGAATTATTCCCTCCTTAACATTATAAATGCAAACATTTTTTGATTGACCACCAGCTAATATGCAATTACCATCAGCAGTATAACACAGTGTAGTGAAAGACCTGAAAATAAAATATTACACATTTAACACATCAAACGCTTAACTTTGACTAACTTACTTTGCTTTTAGCGTCTGCTTTGCAGTTATCAAGTCTGTATCAGATCTACCACTCCCTAAATCGTTTCTACCTTCTATGCTTGCCACCTGTTGAGCTGTACGTATATTAAAAACAGTTATCTGACTATCTAGAGTAGCTACAGCGACCTCTTGGCCATCTGGTTTAATGGTAACAAACAAACCATCACTTAACAATTCAATAGTTTCATGCGCTGAGCCTTTCTCAATAGCATCCCATATTCGTAAGGTTTTGTCCCAAGATACTGACGCCAAAACTGTACTTGCAGGCGTGGGAGAAAAAGCAACACTTGACTAAAATATCGGCAGGTGGGATTTTATTAGGGAATGTTACACATTTTTTATAAATGGAATACTTACAACAGGACCTTCATGCCCACTGAGAATTTCTAATAATCTTCCTAATTTCACAGACCACAAGAATATTTCAAAAACATCTTGTCCACCGGCAGCTATGAATTCTCCGCTAGTATCGACTGCTACGCACGTCAATTGCACGGGTCTCGGTGTGGTTAGTGTTCTAAAATTCCGATACCTGCCGAAATAAATCAATTCAGTTAGAATCAAAAATAAAAAAAATACTATGAAACATATGAACCTTAAAATATCAAAACAACGGACTGTTCCATCCAAGGATGTTGATACGACAAATTTCTTGGTACCACTAAACGCAATGCCAGTGACAGCATTGCTATGTTCGTGAAATGTGACAAAACAGAATCCTGAATAAGCATTCCACAGTTTAACTTTACCATCATCCCCGCCAGTTCCTATGTATTGTCCATCTACAGAATACGCTACGCAGGTCATGTTATTTGAATGTCCTTGCTGTTTCAACACGTATGTTTCACCTATAATATATTTCAGTTTAGAATTGACACTTCAATTTAAGCATAAATGTTTATTACTTTGCCATTCCCACACCAATAGTTGACCAAGTCCTGAACAGCCTAGAGCTATCCAATCCGCTGTGGAATTTAGACAAATTGAGCTAATTTCCTGCTCAGATATACTTAGCGAGTGGATCATGTTACATTCAGGCATTTCATAAATGAAAAATGCTCCTGATGAGAAGCCTAAAATAGGAATTATATCTATCTTTAAATGCTACTAATAAACCAAAAACAGTATTCATCCAACTTATGGTTACGGTTAAAATATACGCAACCGTTTATCAATTAACAAGAAAAAATCGATTTGATCAATACTAAAATGCAAAAACAATTGCTACGTATATAATAACCTGCCTTGAACATACTTTTAATTTGTTAGAAGAAGACTTTAAAGAAGTAAGAATTTAAATTATAATTTAGTTACTACAAGTATTCTTTAAGACACTATACTTGGTCCGTTGTTTTTTATAATACTAAGTGTTAGTTTCTCTTTTAAACTTTATAAATTGTATGTACAGACAATTTATAAATACTAAGTTAAAAAAAAAGAAAGACCATAGAAATATATTTGAAGAATTAAAGAAATGAAAATAACAGAGCACTTAAAACTTAGCAACATAAAGATAGCTCACCAGTAACTAGTATTTTAGTAGTTTTATGATAATATGCAGAAGTAAGTATAGCCTTTCTATCGTCTTTACGAGCGGCATCTGACAAATAATGTCGTGCTATGCGTTTGTAGTATAACTTATCACTTTTGCCGTTATCTTCATCCAATTTAATTTCTGTCAGTGCCGCTGCTAATTCTTCTGGAGTGCGTTCTGGAATTTTCGATACATCTATGTCATCCTCGTCTGATTCTTCCGAGGTTTTCTGAAATTATAAGTTTTACCATCTGACGCATTGTTATTAATAACTGCACAAACCTGCTTCTTTTTGGGAGGTATTCCTTGAGGTACAAAATCACTTGTTTCCATTGAAGATTCCCATACGCATGCTTGACCATTCTTACTTATTGATATTAGGTCTAAGCTGCTACTTTCAAAGAAACAAGCTACAATAGCATCTGTGTGACTACCCAATGTATATATTTTAAAATTTGCCCATCTATAAATATTAAAATGTAATAAATTTTGTAAACGAAGATATGTAAAGAAAGTGCAGGAATTAAACAACATAGTAGCTTGTCTTATACTTCTTATCTTTTCCATAAATTTTAGGTAGTAGCTTTAAGTAGAAATACTAGAGAGCAGTTTTAAATACATGCAGAGTGGTACTGAGAAATGAGATATTTTTGGCAAGCAAGCTAAATATTTAGGCTGTATCTGCATCATTTGAAAATAATAAAAAAGCTACCTATTATTGTTTTTAATTATAAATGGTATTTAGAATAAGGAGATTAGAAATCTATAGATTCTTTTGTACACTTATTTCACAATAAGAGATAATAATGTGTAAGAGGCACATAAAAAGAATGATAGAAACTGGATGATCAAAAAAGGTTTAAGAGTAGGTGCCATCAGAAAGACAAAGAAGAATTTTTGGGTGTCGAAATCAATGAAGCAGTGTAAGTAAGGAACTTACAAGAGGATATATTTAGACAGTCTATGATAAATATTATACTTTCTAGATTATGTGCACTTACTTATCAAGTGGATATAACTTAACGGTCATATCTTTCGAACCAACTGCGAGCACTTTTGAGTCACTTGACCAGTCTATACAAGTTGTCTCATCATAAGCAGCATGAAATACTTTTTCCATGACGAAAGCATTATATTCACCAGTAAATGGTCCGGGTGCCTTAAAAACAAATACTACTAATGCGTTATAGGTTTGTACAGTATTAGAAATTCTTATTCTCAAACTTTACCATTATTCTCTTTACAAACTGCAAAGTGCTTTCCATCCGGACTGAACTTGACAGCATTGACTTTTCTTTTAAATCGATATTTATGAACTATAGTTTGCGATATTAAGCTTATCATATGAGCATCTCCTTGCTCATTTATTGCAATTAGAGTGCAACCGTTAGGACTTATGTCTAGTGCATTGTAATTATATCGGCTTTCAATGGGCAGTGTTGTAGCTTTATTGCTAAAAGAATTGTAGGATTATTTTAGATTATCTTAGATCTATTTCTGTATTACAAGTTATATTTACCTTCTTAAGTCAAATATTGATAGTCTATTTCCAACAGGACTAATTACAGAGTTTCCATCAGGAGTGAATAATAAATTACCTTCTCTATACACTGTCCCTAGCAAATTGCTGAACTGTAATAAGTATATCAAAACAATACATGTAAATTTGAATATATTCTTTTTTTAATCGTACCTTATAAGCAAATTTCATTTTTCTTGCTGAATATTACACTGTACACATGTATATTCTAAATTACTAAAATGAAATCCCCGAATGCACAAACACGTGGAATACAACAACATGCGACATAACCTAAATATACAACAAGCAGAACGACAGATGCATAGATGACAATTTGGGTGTCAACAGCGCCACCGCTTTTAGTTGTTCAAGGTGGTGATCGTATTTTGACCATTGGCAACACCATTGTAGTGTTGCCAATCGTCCGCTTTTTGAACATTGTATTCAAAAAGCGGCAGCTATAGATTTACTATTCTAAATTAAAATCCAGAAAAGAAAATAGTTCTGGTTTATAAATGTTTTTATTAAAATATTTTAGTTGTTAGTTAATGAATATTTCATAATTTAATGGAAAATAGGTATCAAAAATACGTGTGTCAACCAGATATCTTTAGATTTCAACAGTATTTTTTAAGGGATGCATCAGTAATACACAGTAATTATAAAATCAGTACACTTTTTTATTACTTCACACAACCTCACAAACATGTATATAAAAAAGCTACATATACAACATTAAATACTGCATTTTTGTATAAAAATTAATTTACTTACATAAAAATATTGTAAAAATATATCAAAAATTTGTACCAAATATTTTTACAATTGGTGCTTCACAATTGGTACACGATATGGAATGACAAAATACAGAGATTCAAAAATCTATTAAGTACGGAATGAACGTGAAAATAAAAATATTTCCACACAATTACTATAAAAATAGGAGTATTTGAGCATGAGTATACGATTAAATAAAGGAGTAGTGGCCTATACAATAAGCATTAAAATCATTTACATATCACAACAGTCTTTAAGGTGTATAAATTAAAATTGTAACTATGTCTTTGCTTTTAAGCAAAAGCAATAGTTACGCGTTAATATGTATATTACTTCATATAAGATTGATAAAAAAAAATATAATACAAAAAAATATCAAATGTTATAAAATAATAAAAATAGTAACAACCACTTTATTTTTTGAAAATAAACAAAAATAATACTATTTATAGAAATATATACACGTATTTGGACTCAGAGTTATTACCTACTAATAAATATTGGACATAAAGGTTTAAAAAATAGAAACACTGGAAAAAATTATAAGTGCTTATTTATATTAAGCGATCATATTCTATGGGTCATACTGATGTTTCAGAATTTAATCTTAAAACGAATTTGTTGCTTTTAGGATCAATAACTTCCTCAGTAATATTTAAATGAGGTAATTTATTAATTGTGCAAATTAAGGACACATCATTCTGCCTTAAATGGAAGGTCACATTATCACCTATTGGTCTAGAAAGTAATTCCTCGCAAATTAAAGCCCAAGTCTGTACATCCCTTTGTTCTTTATCATTTTGTAATACCGGCTCGGCTACTAAATACGGTTCCAAAAATGCCCTCGGCGATAAATCATTACTCAGACAGTTAGCCAAGTGAATTAATATTGACTCAACTGAATGCCGAGGTTGTTGCCTTGTGACTCTTAAGTATTTCTGCAATGCTCTTGCCATCGAGGGGAATATTGCTTGAGCTGCTTCATGTGGATCCATGGGTATAGCAGGCACTTGGTCATTATGTAAACGTTTGATATGTGTAAAAGCTTCTTCAGCGGCTGTTATTAATCTAGCCCTTCGTTTCTTTACTCTTCTTTCATACTCATGTTCCTCATAAAATCTTTCATTATGACCTGAGTCTCGTCTCCTTGCATGAGCTGCTAGCATAGCTCTAGATTGTGATTGCTGCATGCTGGTGTTGTTGACGCCATCAACTTCATAAAATTTGAAACTAGTCGAAGTCTTTCTAGATTTTGATACGGGAATTCTTTCAAGGTATGGATTATAGATTGGAAATTCAGTATAGTACTTCTCTAAAACCCATACAGCAGCACGTTGAATACTCAATTGCCCAATGGCATATGCTTTACTTTCCCCATCAGGGCTTCTAACTATTTTTATATAATATACAGGTTTGATATGTCTTATTTCTACTAAAACAACTGCTAAATAATGTATAAATAGTAACGTATCAGTTAAACTGGACGCATATGCTACTAAGGCTTTGTAATCAACCGACTCCTCAGGTGTTATGGCAGCTCGTGCAGTTTCAGTTACTTGAACTATGTAAAATAGCCAATATGCAAATGTACAAACTAAGACAAATGATAATATTGCTGCCCGAAAAAGAAATATTCGAGGTAATGTTGCATTGGGCTTCCTTAAAAATACCGCCCATGCTCCTACAGCTAATATTATTAACTTAAAAGCTAGAGATACTAATTGACCTTTACATTCTGCCCCACACGCTAGTAATTTTGCACTATTTTGCAGTCCCAAATTAGTAGATAAAGCTGGAAAAAAACCAATTTTTGGCAATATCACCATTGCTAATGGACTAAGAAAAGCCGCTATTGATAGAACATAGGTAAGAACTGTACCCACATATCTTTGACAAATAAAATTTAAACCAGTATCAGGTTCTCCGGGCCAAGTACTTACATCTTCTGTTGATTCTGATTGTTCTGACGTATTTCCCGTAATAGCTGTCGTATTTTCACCCCAATTATCATCTTGTGGTAGTATTTGCACTTCTATTATCTCTTGTCCTTCCCGATTTTCCGGAGTTAGAGTCACAGCAGTTTGAAAGGGGGCCATATCTTCGTTCTTCCGCGATTTGTTACTCCTTGTACTGCGATGAGAATGTTGTCGGTAGTTGCTTCGATGTCCCCTTGATCTCCTGGACCGTGAACTATTTTCAGACTTTACGGACTCTGTCTCCATATCTCGAGCTGTTTCATTACCCATAAAAACTTCAATTGTGCTCTGTGAATCGTAACCGATTTTGTCATTGGGTTCCCAAACCCCAATGCACTTGTTCCTCACACAGTTCAATGACATGAAGTGCTTGACATTTTGTAAACATCTATGAATTCCACAATTTTTCTGGCGTTATTCCAGAGGTCTTGGTAAAACCACAGTAAAACCGATGTGATAGCAAGATTTTTAGCACTTGAATGAGCAAAACGGCGTTGTAATTTCGGAGTTACAAAAATATTCGGTGAATTTAAAACCAATTAAATGTACTGAACTTGTTTTACTTTATGCCGCATACCACAAATATTTTCGTGTTTTCTTTTGAAGTACACACATATTTTAAGAGCATTTTATCACAATTTGAAATTCTATTACGCCTACATATACAGAAGATATTAATTACTCTATAAATTCTTGTATCAACATGGCTACCGTAACAGTAATTTAATTTTAATTTTTATTTAAAAAACATAGTGTCCTTATAAAGACAAAAATACCTTTTCGGTTATTTTTAGCATTGAAATTAAATTAATGTACAATGTGCTAGATTTAACTCATATTTGTTAAAAATAAAATCAAATTTAGGGTGTTATTTTTTTTTAAGTTATAAAATCAGAGAGAATTTTGACAGAAAGTAACTACGTTCACATGATTGTTTGTATTTGGTCTTGGTTGCGGTGTATCTGAATAGTGGGTACGAATATTTCCAAAAATGGCAAACGATCCAAAAAAAGACAAGAAATCTTCCAAAGGCCCTACACCAGAAGATATAGTTAATGGATTTAACATCCTTAGGTCAGAACAACGTAGTTTGGCTACAAAACTGTCGGAATTTGAAATGGATCTGAATGAACACAAGTAAGAATTGCGCACATGTTCAAACTATTTTTAATTTTAGAGAATTGTGCCTTTGTTTAACTTACAAAAACTATACAGAACTAATATTATATCTAAATACATACTCATATTTTAGGTTGGTTATAGAAACTTTAAAAAACGTTAATGAAGAAAGAAAATGTTATCGTTTAGTGGGAGGTATATTAACAGAAAGGAAAGTCAAAGATGTTTTACCAGTGCTTGTAGCGAATAAAGAAAGACTTACAGAATTTATAGAAAAATTAACAGAACAGTTGTCAAAGAAAGGTGTCGAAATTAATGAATATAAAGAAAAGCATAGTATACGTATTCGTGGACAAGAAGACTTGAAACAAGAAGAAGAAGCAAGTGTAGGAGAGAGTCGTGGCAATGTTTTGGTTTCCTAATATTATATAAATTATATCATTATTTAACAATTTTCGCTAATGTGTGATTTATTAAATTTATATTTTTATTTCTCACAGCCGTATATTAAGATACTTTATTTAATATATAATCAAATGCGTTTCTAATGAGATACTGTTATGCATAATTAAACATGACAATTTTGCATATATTTTTAAATAGTAATTAAAAAGATATGTAATAATGTATGCTTTATTTGCATTTCTATGATGAAGTATTCCAATGCTTGTATTAGATATCTAAACATAATTTTGTTATATGAGGAATGTTTCAAAGCTATTCTGCAATTTTGTACAAGTTTTTTGTTGACACAAGAAATTTAATTGGCTTATTTATTACAGAAACTTACGGTGGAAATTTAAATATACTGTAATGAACAGAGAAATTGTTAACTTTACTGCTCTAATTACATTTTTTTTTTCAATATTAAAACTTTGTTTATGTAAAAGCTTATAGGAACATTTAGCAATTGTTCAATGCACTTTCCATGCATCCTTGAAATGTGGGAACGGGTTGTTTCAAAGGAGATGAGTAGATGTCGCTACTTGTAACTGTCGTTTAATTATCTTTCGTATTTAATACAAAGAAATTATTTGGTTACAAATGACAAAACAGGAAATTAATGATTGTATATTCTGGACCTATTAGCTTCTCATAAGTCTTTTGCCTATCAAAACAAAAAGTGACTAGGCAACTAGTTATACGAGAACGCTAAAAAAGTTGCATCAAGGTATATAAAAAATGAAGTTAATCATCTTTAGGATACTGAATAGTAATTAAGTGTGCATAAATATTCGCAATTGAGCTTTATGTATACGGAATCACTTTTTATATTAGGAGTAGTGGTTCAGAAGATTGACTAAGCTTTTGCCACGTTTTTTTTTTCTTGTCAGAATTTATGTCGGTGATGTGTTTATCCCATTTTCTATTTCTTTGCATATATGTTGCTGAACACTACGTAACTGATATTACTCTAGTTTATTTATTTAAAATGAAGTTAATACAAACCCTGCATTTTACCACGAAATTTACACGATCATTCTTTAAAAGCCAAGGAATTTAGAATTTGACGTCAGAACACAAAATTATTTGCAGCCAACAGGCAAAAAAAGATGTTATTATTTTTATCTCAGTTCTTTAATAATTGAATAGAATTTAATGACAAATGGGCCACAATTTCCATAGTCCAGCTGGTCCAGCAGTGTTATTGTTATTTGGGTTGCCTATATTTCTAATCATGCAAAAGCAGATTTGATGACAGCGTACGAATCTCACATTTACAAGCTTTACACTCAGATGTGGAATGGTCCATAAGGTTCATATACCGACAAATTAACATTACACCGTGTCTGAATAGAATGATGGCATTGTAATTTAAATTTCAATAAAAAATTTAGTTCTATTCCATTGGTATGTAATTTTAACTTAGGCGACTGCATGTTTCGGCATGAGATCATCTTTAGATCTATTTGTTGAAATTGGGAACAGGTTAAAGTGTATGAATAGTTTGTAATTGTGCAACCATTTCCGAAAGATGTTTTAAATTCTTGTTATTTATCTAAACCTACATTTAGAATTGAGACTAATGTTTCATAAATAGTGTGCGATTTCAACTTCTTCATATACAGTCAAAAGTTTTAAGTCAATTTAATGTGTAAATTCAAATTTCTGTCAAATTTTGTCCCTTATTTCAAAACCACCACCATATGCTGTTTTTATTTTCATTTAACTTCAATAATTTCCCAATTTGTACAATAGTTGAATATAGAATTTAAAATCCGTTAGATTGATTTTATAGATAAGATATATTAGAAATGAGCAGTTATTATAATGTTCTGGGATTACAATGATTTTTTTTTCCAAAATCAAAGATAACTGAGTATGCATAAATTATAATGGTTATAATTAATTATCAAAGTCATATCTACATACGACCTGGTTGTATTTGTTTTGATATTATTGTATCTTATCTCTAAAATCCTTTGAATCTACTAATTGTATAAATATGCGTTTACTTATCTCGACACCAATGATAAGTTTCCACTAATTTTATGAGTTTATTAAATGATAAGTTAATATACATTTCTTATCTACTTTTTTTGACAAAGTAAGGTTGTTTTTCCAGGTGAATATCAATAGCAGCGGCATATTCTATTCGTAAATCATGGTGCTAAAGATTCACGTCTGTTTTCGCCTAGTGGTGTTTATTTTATTGTTATGTGGTGCTATTGGACAGAACTTGTGCAGTTTAAGCAAGTTGGATAATACCTGCAGATGTGAATATAGAACATGTGAAGTAACACATTTTCCGGAACTCTATGCCGACTGCCGATGGATCGAGTTGGACAGTTTTCCGAAACCTGGTCAATTGCCAGAAGAGCTTCGGCATTTAGATTTAGCCCACAATGATATTGATGTCTTAAGGAACAGTTTCAGTGGCAACGCCCTTATCGAATTGGTCTTATCTTACAATAAATTGGATTATATAGATTATGGGTTTTTTGAGAACGTCAGGAATATAAAAATTTTAGATCTTAGTCATAATTCATTTGATAAATTGGATTCGCGAATGTTCAGCGGGTTATCTAAGTTAACTACTTTGGATTTAAGTTATAATAAGTTAACAACCATACCAGAAAATGTTTTCACGCCCTTATCGAGTTTGCAGAATTTGAATTTGGGTTACAATGATTTGGGCAAGTTTTTCGAAGGGATGAGAAACTTGTTTGAAGCTGATATGGACTTAACTGAAAACCTTCTATACTTGAATTTAGATAACTTAGGCCTAAAGAAGATACCAAGCACGTTCTTTGGAGACGTAGAAAAGATGCAACATTTAAGTTTGGCGGATAATCTTTTCGACGATATCCCGCGTATTCCATCAGCGGTGAGGCATTTCGACTTTTCCGGCAATAATGTTACAATGCTGACAGTCCAACACTTGGATTATCACGATTTGAAGATTTTACATCTAAACAGAATGAAGAATCTACAAGCAATCGACAAATACGCTTTATATAACATGCCAAATCTGGAAGAATTGTATATGGAAAGCTGTCCTAGATTGCGGGAACTTAACAGTCTAGCATTTGGTGTTATAAGGCCGGATCCAGACGATATTAAACTAAGAAGATTCTCATTGGCTCGAAGCGGTTTGCAATCTCTTAATCAGACGTATCTGCATCTTTTTAAGAGGCTCGATTTCATCGATTTGCAAAACAATCCTTTTACTTGCGATTGTGGTATTCTGTGGATGCAATTGCTTAACGGATCATTTTATAGAAGCGAAAATATGAGGTAAATATTGTTTGAGATTATTTTGTTGTATTTAGTGTACATATGCGAACGAGTTATGGTTACGATTGTCAACACGGCGTCCAGTATTTGAAACACTTGTGTAAGATTTAAACAGAAAATATAATTCTGGAAAGCTCGATTAGTCATTTGTAAGTGATAAAGTAGTTTATATTTTTATATCTGGAAGTTATAACGAATTTTCAGTATTGACAGGTAAAAAATTATTGTGAGCATTTGTAAATATTTGCTAACATTTTAGATATCTGTAGGTGTACTACTTCCTTATTGGCGAACAGTATATTAAATAATTATGTTTCATAAGGGCAGTTTTATCAGACGAGTCCAAGTTTGAAGTTTTTTTTTTCTAATTTGCACATGAATTCCAATTTTTTAACTAGATATCCCGGTAAAAGTTCTTTATAAACCTTTCAACCTCGTTTATTATACCTTTACTTTATCAAGTGTCCTTACAACTTTATTGTAACATCAAATTAGAAAAAATATTTGAAAGGAAACCCTCACTACGTAGGCCACCTGCAAGTTATATCAAAAATATAAGATTAAATAGATTGTGGCCATGATGCTAAGATGGAAAAGCTACACCACTGAATTGGATGAATGCAGCAGATTGTGCACCCATATAGCATGCGCAATTTGGCCAATATACTGAGTGTTACGTCATGAACTTTGCTATATTATTGATTAAATTAAGCTAACTCTCAAAGATTTAGAGAAAGATGAAATAATGGAAAAAGCCTCTGAATATTCTGATGAATGCATCCCTTGTCAGTTGCTATGAAATCTGTAGAGAGAATATTAGAATTTTTAGCAATAATCACATATTTAAGTAAATTCATAAAAAAAACGAAATTATTCAACCATTGAGATTGTTATTTGAAAAAGAAAACGATTTTGTTGGAAAGCAAGTTAGGAAAGAACCTTTAATCATTTGGCAGAAATTTTTCATATTACCGGATAATCTATATCGAGAGTGTTGAAGAACAAAAAATCATGCAAATTTAGATATTGGAATCAGTGCTTAAGTTTGTTTAGTTAAAATGGATTCAAATGAAACGGAAATATTAGGATGAAATTAGTTTAGCTGACAGATAAAGATTTCATCTTAAAACAATTAAAATTACAGATAAAGACAGACTGATCTAATAAAAGCAAAAAATGTACGCTATATTAAAAATTACTTTAAAATTAGAGATGAAATTGTGGAAATAAAAGGTTAAACGTATTAGTACATACATGCCTAATATATTTAAACAAAAAGAATCTCTCAAGGTGGATTATAATTGAAGAATTAGTAACTTAGATAAAGCATGGCTTAAGTTCAGATAACTATTCTAAGTCGTATATGCAAAATCGAAGTTTTGAGAAATTACGGCTTTTTGACCACTTAATCGATATATTTTGCCGATATGGCAAACAAAAATCTATGTAATAAAGCATACACGAATATAGCAACAACCAGTAAAACCCGAAAAATCATTTTTTTACAGGTACCATTTCCCGTCTTGCAAGGGTAGTATTTATCAGTTAACTGAATAACTGTTTCTATTTAAATACGTTTAATTTGGTTTGCCGAAATCCATCTTTTCAGGAATCAGGTACTCGAAAGCAAGCATTATCCGAAATTGGATATTACATGAAATCGAGTATTATCCGTATTAGTGTTTGACCTGATTTTGCTTTTTCCGAAAGAAAAAAGATTAAAAATTACATTCTTTTGAAAATTTCTTCTAGACCCCTTACTACAAACTGCACTAAACTGGACGTACGTTTCAATAGCAAAGCAATCATCATCCAGTGCCACAGTTTGGAGTATTTTTGTCTACATTCTTTCGCATTTTCATTAATCAATTAATCATTAATAATCATAATCTGACAATAATAAAATAAAAGGTACATGACTCTATTATATGTAGGACTTCTATTCTCAACCTTCTGATAGTGATCTTTGCCATTAGTTCATTGGTACTTCGGTATTATTATTAATTTTGTATTCGCGTTTAGAGAAAGAAACTATTAAATTTTTGTTCTGCCTTTCTCATATGGCCTTTTTGTGATACATTTTTCATTTAACATTTTCTGGCATTCATGTCACGGTTTAATGGTTATATTAATGCTTAATATTTAACATTGCAAAATAACCTTTTTATGTCCCTGAGTGTGTAACTAATCACTGATCGGAGACAATATTTCTTTTTAGGTGTGCGTCTCCGGTGAACTTGAGAAATAAGAAGATCATGGAATTGACTCAACAAATCTACCTAATTGTTTGGTTAGTCCACAAACTCTCCGTTTACAAAAAGTTCTAATACCCGTTCTTGCAGTCACTGTGATGCTGTTGTTAGTGTTGATTGTTTATTTGATATACATGGGTCCCTTCTTCTACAAAACTTACAGAACTGTCGGTCCAGAATCGCCGTATCAGGAGGCAACAATGCTGAGATAGAATAGATTAGAATAGAATAGAAATTTTGAATTTTAATGTTAACAATTTTGTAGATATGGGTGACATTTATTATTGTATATGATTCGTGTCTTTTTGTAAGTACTTGTAATATTTATTATATAAGTTTTTTTTTTTTTATTTATTGATAGAAAAGGGAATAAAAATAATTTTGTGTTATTAATTGCATCAGTGCTATGAAAGAATTGATGTGAGCATAATTTATTTAACTGCTAACTAGTTAACGGACGTGAGAAAAAGGAATGTTAAGTGTACCATAAGACTGCAATTTGAACAGTTTTTTTCATTTAATTTTAATTGCAAACAGTGTTAAGTTAATTTTATAAAAATAAGTGCCTATTGAAATTATATAAGTTTGC
This sequence comes from Protaetia brevitarsis, assembly GCA_004143645.1. Classification (NCBI taxonomy): domain Eukaryota; kingdom Metazoa; phylum Arthropoda; class Insecta; order Coleoptera; family Scarabaeidae; genus Protaetia; species Protaetia brevitarsis. The sequence continues at coordinate 39,505 of RXPK01004934.1, read as the reverse complement.
TTTGTTATTGATTTATCTAGCCTGAAATGTTGAATTGCTCACGAACAGACGTTACAATTATATCGTATTGCTATTTGAACAAAGAAAAGAGATTGCAGCAAAAATCTAAAGCAGCACCTTAACACTTGCCTATTGTATAGTGATGCACTATGAAATTAGTAGGTAACACACTGAATAACGTCAATTCAGTTTTTTTTATATATCTCTAGTATATATAGGTGTAGAAATTAAACGGAAGGTAAGTATTATCTATCCTTATAACAATATGTAATTCAAATACAAAGGAATGTTTGGGAATTGCAAGTAAGCATTCAGATATGCAACTAGGTACCAAATATCCAAAGACAGGATAAATCGAATAAATTTGAGTAATGAATTCCAAATTCAACACCATTTATGAAATATTTGTGTTAATGCTATAAATGATTATATTTAGATTGATTATTAATAAGTTATTGTTTCATATTGGACGTGGTTAAGTATATTTGATTTGTATTTAAATCACTGTTTTCAATTTTTTCAAAATTTGATATCGTACACGCACTGAATTTGGTATGATTGCTATGAGATATTGCTGATAAACTTACAAAAAATATCTCTATAAGGAAATGTCTTTAGTGCTTATATGTAGTTATTTATCATCCGTGATATTAAAAAGATTTCAGATTGAAATCTCATCTGCAGATCTTCACGTGCAGTACCAAATATCCAAAGACAGGAGGTTCCGAATAAATTTGAGTAATGAATTCCAAATTCAACACCATTTATGAAATATTTGTGTTAATGCTATAAATGATTATATTTAGATTAATTATTAATAAGTTATTGTTTCAGATTGACGTGGTTAAGTATATTCGATTTGTATTTAAATCACTGTTTTCAATCTTTTCAAAATTTGATATCGTACACGCACTGAATTTGCAATGATTGCTATGAGATATTGCTGACAAACTTACAAAAAATATCTTTATAAGGAAATGTCTTTAGTGCTTACATGTAGTTATTTATCATCCGTGATATTAAAAAGATTCCCGATTGAAATCTCATCTGCAGATCTTCACGTGCAGATTACATGGTTCCTCCCAGATACAAGGTGACGTGAAATGACGTTTAATAGACGTGAATATCACGTAATAGATGTCATATTGACGTCAATTCAACGTCATTTCACGTCACCATGTTACCTGGGCTATAGTCTGCAAACAGATGATCGCTGCTACCAAAAGATGCAATTGATTACTGTTCATTTAAAGCGAGCAACTGGTAGGTATTTCAAGAAAGTATATAGAATTGTTTCTAGTAAAATAACAAGATTTATCACACGATTCACTCGCAACGATGCTGACGAATTACGTTCCACATCTGAGCGATTTGTTAACCTTTTGAGGTCCGCATGGTTTAAAATTTGAAAGATCCCTTTCATACTGTTAATATCAATATAATGGTCATTAGGACAAGAATCAACAACTAAACTTTTTGTATCAGTAGTTATTACAAAAATAGTGCATGTTCCCCAAAATGGGAACGTTGCTCTCTTTGGATACTAACAAGATGAGGTACGTTTAAACTTTCTATAGTCTAGCTCTTCCATTGAATTGAACCAAATTTCAACAAATCCATTGCAATATCTTATCGAAATTTCAAGTGTGAAATATTTTCTTCGGGATTTATACGTTGATAAAATCTGAATGCTGCTACAACAGCTAATTTCAGTGCGCTGGAGAAAAGGTTCCACTACCATTTCTTGGATCTCAGTCTGGGTCTATAACTAGCACAAAGGCGATCGGTAAGGTCAACACCACCCATACTGGAATTATATTGCCTAATTGGTTCTACAATTTCCTTCTTATTTTCTGATTTCACTCGCCTGGTCGTTTTAGAAACTGTGAAATAATTGCTTGCTATAGTGGCAACCGAATTATCATTCCCTTTCACGAATAAGACAGTGCCATCTGATCTGTAAATATACGTACTCCTAGTTTGCTTTTTTAAAACGTTTGACGCAATGAGAGGGCACTTATTTGTACAATTTTCTCTGATAACCTCACTAACACGAATGTTTTGCTGGGATGAATTTTCGAGAAGGTCATAACTTGTGAAAACATTATCGAAATATACGAGATGGTAATCAGGGTTATCAACCACTGATAACGTATCATTTACTACTCGTGTACCCAATGGAGTTGATGTGTTACCAATCGTTCCACAATAAATTTCAAAATTATAGGGATAACCATCATTGCCACAGAGCATACATATTTCGAAACTAAACCTGATCGGCTTACTTTTTATAAATATTTTAGCTGAGTGGCGTCCGTGATACGTTGTCATGGCTTCATCAATACTCATTTGCTTGCGAAACATTTCGAATTGCTGAAGATTTGTTTTTAGTTTATCATAAAACAGTGATAGATACTTTTGCGACCTTAGAGTTGCTTAGATCGCTATTGTCAGCCGCTTTATCCCTCTAAATCTTTCCCTACTCATGGTTTTAACAAATATTGGGTTCCATATCTTCTGCCATCGACCAGTAATCATTTGCGGAAGGAGATTGTGATCAGGTGTGTATAGAACTTGAATTTGTAACTGTAAATGGAGATGATATTTAAAAAGGTTGTCTGTTCTTTTTAGATACAATTTGATAGTGTTAGTTATTATGGAAGGGTAATTCAAAAAAAAAGAAAAAAAGAAGATGAGTATTTGTCTTTAAATGTAAAATTTTGATTTACAAGTAGGTGTCGCTGGTTCATGGCGGATGGGGAGGGGTAATTACGCCTATCATAAACCCCCCCCCCCCCCCCCCTCGCTCCCACGCCGCTCCCCGTATATGCGCGTAGTAACTAAGACAATATTTTTACTTTAAAATAGAAACATTGTTACTATAAAAAATACATATTTCAAATAAGCAAATAAATCTAATTGTTTCTTCAACAAAATGTTTTGTTCTTCTGTGTGTTATATCTATCTGAGTAAATAAAATTTATTGTTTGAAGTAAGTATAACATTTAATCAATTTTACAAAATTTATTGGAACTAAACATATATATCTCATTATTTCAATGAAATAACTAGTTATTTTAAGTACTATTACATACATTTGGCCCAATAAAACTTTTTATTTGAGCAAAATATTTTATTGTTTAATTCTATTAAAGATATTTTTAAAACAAACAAATTTTATTAACAAAATTATTTGTTTGCCCATATTTAAACAAAGATTTTAGTTAAAATTTGGTTGAGTCAACCAAATGGGTTTTTCAGTGTACTCCAGTCGAATCTTATCCGTCATGAGAACAAAAACAGTGGTAGCCGTCGTGCAATCATTATCCCATATACAATTATGCCAACAATTTCATCAACTGGACGACTAGTATCATCCTTCTTTCTTGTATTAAAAGAAATAACTTCAATATTTAATATTTTCAGATGAAGTACTAGTTAGGTATATATGGGATACGATTTCACTCTACATCAAAGAAAGAGTATTATTCAGGTTACACCTTTGACAAATATTCAATTGTTATCACTGAGGTTCTTCAATCTATTTAAATATGGTATCATGCGTATTTAAATAGACTGAAAAACATCGAAGTTCGGCCAGCAAAGTTTCCTGTACGATTTTGCTTCCCGATGGATTCACAAAGTACCCCGCTATGCAGAATTTGTCACGAGCCTAGATTGCACGTGGTGTAAGCAATTAAATCGAAAATATCTCGAAAATTATAGAATAACCACCCAGAATTTTAACTGTTACATCACATTAAGAAGCAGTTTACGTACGTGCACAAATACTAAAGCTACTAAAATTTACTAATGGGATAAATAAAATTTAAATAAGAGCCCGAACACACAAAAAACAAATTCGAATGGGAATCAAACAGCATTAAGATGTCTCTTTATCCTTGGCACCCCTTTTTATTTAGGCGTTAGGAAATCGGCGTTATGTCCGACACCGGATCGAACATAATACAAAACAAACATACACGCACCCACCCCAGGTTTCTTTTTTTACGCGCAGTGCCCAACTAATAGGATTTGATAGCGTGTTTTGTTACAATTATCAATGTAACAGATGTAAATAGGGTGTACTGTTCGCGGGGATTACATCTAGTAATCCTCTATCGCCAAAACGGAATGCGTCATTGCAAGTCTGAGTTAGCGTAAAATTTTAAGTACGAACGGGAGGCCGCTTTAAGTATGAATGGGATTCGCACACTGTTATGCATTTGATTGTTATTTAAACATGCCCTGTTAGAACGATCGTTTCCTAAATTTTATTAGGGTGATCAATAAATACATCGCATTAAGAGTGCAACACCATCATAAATCGAAATATGTTTATTTGGAAGACATTTGAAATTTTAGTTCTGGATGGTATTAAGCACTTAATAAATATATTACACGGAATATTATAAATCCATAGAATTGGATGGAATGAAGTGGAATAGAATGGAATGGAATCGTATGAAATAGAAATATATAGAATAGTACAGAGAACATAGTAGAATAGGGAACAGCATAGACCAGAGAAAGTACACGAAAATTATAACCTCTATCACTTACGCTTCGCTAGTTTGGCGGCATAAAGCAAATCTAGGCTATGCTATAAGCGCTTAGTAAAGTTCAAAGGATTGCTTGTTTGGGCATTACGGGAGCTATGTCCTCGACGCCGATGGCTGCTATGGAGACCATTCTTGGGTTTCTGCCCTTGCAGTTGGTGTTGTGGCCCGAAGCAACCCTAGGGAATTACAGAGCAAAATATAGTGGATGCAAGGGCTTCTTCGGCAAACTTGGAGACCACACCAGCATCTTTAAGTACATCGAACAGACAGTACCACTGTCCGTACAGGCGTAAAAGATCTCGTCTGTTTTCAGCTTCTCTGAGGGATTCAGCATAGATATCTCCAGCAGGGAAACTGCAATAGAATATATCCACAAACCGCTGGTTTGTCGATCCCTCGAAAACGCGTAATGGCACGGCTATTGGAATCTGGCAGGACGGAGAGCGAGACGGCGAAGTTTTCAGCCTAGGGGCCTTCCCCATCATTTTCCAGGCCGACATTATTGCCATCCAGACTTATGCTGAGGGCATCTCAAATTATCTGCGCAATAATGGAAGGGTAGAAATCATCTTCGACAGGCAGGTTACCCTCAAGGCTTTGTAGGCTGTCAGATTTGCCTCTGAAGTGATAAATAGCTGGCGGAACATCTAAATGTTACATTGAGATGGGTGCCAGGTCACTCTGGGATCAGAGATAATGAAATAGCTGACACGTTATTAAGGGGCGCCAAGGAGCTGCCGTTTTTAGGTCCAGTACCGACGTGTGGTAGCTCATATGGCAGCATCAAAACGTTTGTGAGATCCCAACTTGCTGCTCTGTTCCTTTTGGAATGGACTCGCCGGCGCAAGACACTGTAAATCTCTAGGGCTTCGTCCGAATGAGGAAAGACTCTGTAAGGCACTCCTTATGAGCAGGGACAGAATGAGATTACTCACTTTTTAAGTGAGTACTGCGTACTAAATAAACATATATGTATACCACACGGGGCTAGTGAACTCTCCCTTGTGCAGGAACTGTGGGAGTGCGGAGGAACAACTGCTCACCTTCTTGTCAACTGCCCGACAGTGGACGGGGAGAGGCAGACGCACTTTTGGGGTCCATCGGTTGGACGAACTCAGAGTCTGCAAGTTAACTCTCAGTCAAACTGCGAAACTTTTATGATAGGGTGCAACCCCTGACTGAGAGGGCTAAAATTGACATGGGGCCACAATGGAATCTTTCTGGCCGAGTTGCCGCAACAAGGCGGTGTCCGTTCTAGCCATTAAAATCCCTTCGCTTATCCCAGTGGTGACCAGAGCGATGTCATCAGCGAATCCAACTAGGAGTGACTCCTGCGGCAGATCAACCTCCAGGAGGTCGTCGTACATAACGTGACAAAGAACTGGCCCAAGTACCGATTCTTGGCAAACCCCGCTGTGTACTTCCACTGTACGAGGTTCAGTATTCAATTCTTCAAGCGAGAACCTCCTAGGGACTTTCGTCTGGAATCTGTTCCACTCTAATGGTTTATGTGGCGGAAACAGATGCTTCATCACCTCGGTCATCATAATCATAGACATTTTAGTCCTGGGCGGAAACCCATTAATTTATTTTTTGCACCGTGATCTTGTATGCTGTTCCCCAAACGTCTGCATCTGCTTCTTGACACAGGGCTTTCCAACTGCCCCGCTTGGACTTTTTGATGCGTCGCTTGAGCGCTTTCTGGGACCCTCTGTATTCCTCCCAAAGGTATTGTAACGCTAGGTGGTCGTCTTTGCTTCTGGCTCGTGTGTATAGCCTTCGGTTATAAACGCAAGTTTTTCTGAGATCCGCTATGTTATCGTTGCACCAATAGACTGGCCGTCTTCTCCTAGCGATTTTCTTTTTAGGCATAGATGCATCAGATAGGTCCCTCAGGGTCTTATTAAACCTGTCTGCACTGACAATGTCACCCAGTCGTTTTTTACCATCAATAGCCTCTTTTAGCTTTGCGTAGTCCATCTTTTGGACTTGCCATCTTATTCCTTTTTTGGTGGGCTCTTGCAACGGTACTTCTTGGAGGCACATAGAAGATGTACTTATGCTCACTGAGACATTCGTTTGGAAGGACTGTCTAGTCTATCAATTGGTCTGCGATATTATGTTGCCAGAGTCAAGTTTATAATAGAACTCTGATCACGCCGACACAAGGTTGGGAGGTTGTTTCTATTAAGGACCACGAGGTCGTTTTCTGCTCTTTAGTCAGCGACAAACTGGCATCTAGTCGCCCAATTTCGTATCTTTTTAAAGATTTGCTTATTAAACCTCCTTTACTTGCTGGTTTGGCTAGCAACAAGTTCCTATGAATATTTGCTTATACGTCAAATTTTGCTCAATATATTATACCTTTTATTTAATTTTATGGTGTAGTGTGTGACTATGAAAAATATTTGTCGCTCTCAAATAGAATATTAACAAGAAACCTTAGTAATTACTTCGATACATGATAACATTGTTCGCGAGTTATTTTCTCATTAAACGTATACCGATGGTAATGCTACAGAGCTTTGGACCGACATGGGAGGGTGCACGAACGATGAGATGTAGCCCTTATTAAAATGAAAATAAGGAAAAACAAAGTCAAAGGGCGAATCCAGTCTACATTAACATCCAACTTATCCAATAACGAAACTCCCTGGAGTTTGCTTTGCATCACAGTCGAAATACAATAGTCCCATAATCTACTTGTATGCACAAGAGCGTCCCGAATTTTCAATCGGTGGTGTACTCCGTCTCTCTCGCCGTACCGTGCACGTACTTGTTTCCGAGTGAGAACGTCGAATCGCCCGTAGAGCCAGATAAAAGGGAGAAGTTCGCTGTCCAGTGACCGTGTGGACCAGCCGGCTGTAACAATTGAGTCTGAAAAGAAATTTCCTTTTTCAATTTTCATCCGACGTCAATCTCTTACACTTATTTTCCTCAGCACAGATTTGATTTCATTTCGACGGAGTCCTCTCCCCGGCTCGTTCTCTTTTTGTGCGGCGGAGAGCAAGTCTCGTTTATTTACGTTTTCATTGTTTCTATAAATGAGACCGGGGTGGATTCTGATATACATTTTTCCGTTTCCAGTTTTCGAAATAATCTACGAAATTTAATTGGACACAAACATTAATTTCACTTTTACGCAACGGTACTAGTAACTTTTAATTCTATGAATCTATAGTTCATAAAAAGAGCTTTTTGAAGTGCTACTGCATCCAACCACTTGCTATTTAATATTAGAAGATTGGCGGTACTGCTTGAATCGTCAAGATACTGGGCTAATAGAGGTAAGCTGTTATTGGTGGAGGCACTGAAGTATATCTTGCCCCTTAAACCATTTGTCAAAGCTATGTTTGTAAGTGGTCAGTTATTATCAAAATCTCAGGACCATGTCCATTAGTTTCTTGCGCTATGGCGATATTCCATCGGAGAATAAGATTATTTACCAAGAATTAATTGAATGTTTAGCTCCTTCTTCCTTAATATATACTGACGCTTCTAAGTCGGAGGGGGGCTGCGGATGTGCTTTTTTGGATTTGACTCGCAATGTGTATCGATCGTTCAAACTGAATAGTGGACTGACTATATTCTCGGCGGAGGTGAGGGCTGTATTGGAAGTATTGAATTATATAGATCGTCATAATATCCAGGATGTTACGATCATGTCGGAAAGTATTCTAGAGGCACTGCGAAATAGAAACCGATTTTTAAAATACCACTCTCTGATATGGAGTATTCTTAGAAAATTTGATGATCTCGTTTGTAGGTCCATATCCATTTAGTTTTTTTTGGGTTAAAGCCCCTAGTGGTATAGCGCCAAACGAAAGGGTGGACTGTTTAGTGAAAGAAGCGATAGGAATCAACAGAATTGGATGCCAAGATCCGTATGCACTGGTCATCTTCAGGTCCTTTCTGCAAAGAAGCATTTTTAAAAGACCTATGGGAGACACAATGGCAAAATTTCCGTCAAAGTAGATTAACCCAATACGCGTCGATTCATCCATCAATATTTCGTGAGCGTTGGCATTATAAGCGATCCATTTCCAGCTATTGTTATTCAACCATCGCTCGTCTTACATTTGGACACGGAGTATTTCCTGCACATCTATATAGGTTGGGGCTTGTGGATAAACCAGTCTGTGAATGTGGGTATGAAGTGGCCGATTTAGATCACATTATTCTGGATTGCCCTAGATATCAACAAAATAGGACTCAGCTGATTCGCGACTTAGCGAACCTGTCAATAACGTCTCCTACAAGGGTGGTTGGTCTTTTAGCCGAGAGCAGCTTTAAAGTGTACGAGGTTTTACTTAAATTCATTAGAAGCGCGGGGATTCGAGTTTAACAGTAGTGTATTAGGCGTTTACCGTGATTCTTTCATGTGTAGGTGATAGTTTCTTTCTTTTCGATAGACTTTTCTTTCGAACCGCTAATGGGTTTTATTTCAAGTGGCAAATGGGCAAGAGATCTCGAAAAGCAAAAAAAAAGTGCTGCTGTAGTAATATGAAATTTACAGTTACAGCTAGCTGGCGTAATATTTGTCGTTGACACTTGATACAATAGGTGTCTTCCATTTGCAAATTGTATCAAAAAGATCTCCCTGAAGTGATAATTTCATATCAAATAATATCACTAAAACATCATCTGTAAAGAGAATGCGTCTTAGCAACTGAACTGATCACATATCAGATGTCATGTCATCTGTCATTTTTGTTTGTTATGAAATTGAAGTTACCGGCACATTACCGGTTATACTATTATATTATTATTTAAATACTATTTTCCTAAATAAAGTTGCATTACCAAGTGTGTAAGCAGAAATATCACTTCCGAGTGATCTTAGAAATGGAATAGGCTAATGTGACGCAATAACTGAAATGATATGATACGATCTGGGGCTTGTTGCATAAAAGTACAATTACAATTTACAGGTGATACTTTTGTTACAATCTGTCAAAATTTGACATATATACATATTTTTGCAACGCCCGTAAGTCAAATTTTGACAGATTGTAACAAAAGTATCACCTGTAAATTGCACTGAGAAAAATGATCCCCAAATGAACAATATATTTAGCATTTTATATTAATGGCAACTATATTTTTTAATAACTACGATTAAATAGTTATTCGTTATTAATCTGCCATGCATTAAAGTGAATAAAGTAAGTTTTCTAACACTGTGTTATAGTCTCAAGTACTAAAATATATTAGCAGGCATTAAATATTTCATACTCAATTACAAATATATCTACAACTATAAACTCAGTTATTTGGCATACTATTAGTTAGTGTAAATACTAACATTAGTAGGCATAAATGAAAACTAATTAAAGAATAATGGTCAGTGAGTTAGGGCAACTTACTAAAAATTTTGTATCGTTGGTGTTCGGGTACAATCGACTGGAACCGACAGCACTTCTAGAGCGTGTTGGTTTATTGGTTAGTTGTGCTTGCTCCTGGTTCAGTGTCCTGGTTCGTACACGTGTTTATTGGCTTAGAAAGGTGCTGCTAGCTACCATTCATTTAACTAATTCGTGGAAGTGACAAAGTGAAACAATTAACTGGAGTTACAGTGCACGGATTGTGTTGCAGTTATCTTTTACGCTAAGTTGTAAGTTATATTTTTATAAAGATGGTAGCATTATTTTTAGAGTATTTAATGCTTTTTCTAACATTTTTAGAATATAGCAATATGATTTGCATGTATAAATGTACATAACAAAAACAATAAAGTATGTTATTGTTTAATATAGCAGTTTTATATTAATTTTACGCACCTCAATAATTTTAATACCAAAATTATAAAAACATTATAACACGATCGCTGCTGATAATATATTAGTCCTTTTGACGTGAATAAAACAACTATTATTCAACTTATTCTAAACTACCGACAGTGTATTCTTGTGTAATAACTAGATTTTATTCATGTATTTGATCTGAAGAGGACCCAATACTTCATGAAATCATCATGCAAATCAGTTACAATAACATACAAAAATAATTTATTTGTAGTACGTGTTATTCTACCACAAATATCATAGTTTAGTTATGATAAGTAAATACAGGTAAGAAACAGTAGTAAGACAAAGCATTCACTATAAGTAATATAGATATTTACACCACATCACATACAGAAGCTACAGTAACTCATACCAGCAAAACAAACAATAACTCCAAATAATGCAAAACATTTGGAATAAATGATGTTTTTCATTTATCACGAAAACTAAAGTTATTTAGTCCAGTCATCATTGTTAGAAACACGACTTTACTTGCTGCAACTACTTTGATCATTTGTCACATATAACAAATGATTTTTTAGTTGCAATTACTAAATTTTCACTTACGGTTAGTAAACATTTTTCTCAGTGTGTAATTGTACTTTTATGCAACAGGCCCCTGATATATCTTGCAAATGGAAGACACCTATTGTTCTATGTGAACATGTGATGTGGGGATGTAGACTACTAGATGACTTTTAATTTTCATTCTGTTAACATCTGGTTGTTGTCAACTTACTTCATATTTTATGCATCACTTCACTAAGTAGCTACTTCGATGTAGTGACTATGAAATACCAACTTCATTTGTTAATAACAGACTAGGTAATCATAATAAACAATATGTGCGCTAAATCAATTTTTTGTTAAATTTATGTCACGTGATCTAAAACTAAAGCTTTTAAGAGTAATCTAAACATACTATATTAAGGGCGCAGTATTTATTCTCCAAATTAAGTTTTTATGTTACAATTCCTTGACCAGATATTTCGTGACTAAATCGTCATGGGACGGCCTGTATATCTTCAAGTAAAAAATAACAAGAGGACTCTACGAATTATTATACCGTAGCAGTTTGTGTTTGTTTTTTATTCTATGAAATAGATACTATCATTAAAATAGCCGCTAAATGGAGGCAGGTATGGTGATTCTCAAGGTATGCGACAAACTTTAAGCGCTGATTGATCCGTGGGGTTATTTTGATCATAAAAGTTCATAAGAACATATTTCCAAAATCGCTTAGTTCTAAAGTTGTACAATGTTTAATAGTAAGTTAACATAATTAATGTTTTTATTATAAATTAACAAAATAATTAGTAAAACAGAATTAACTTATACTAACTGTTGAAAATGACCGCCCCCAACTGCAATACAAGCTTCTATCCTCCGTCGTATTGACTAGCGAGTCCGTTCTAAAATACCAGAGGTATTTCGAATTGTTTGAAAAGTTGCGATAATACGATTTCTCAGATCATCGACATTTTCAATGGGAGCCGTATAAACTAATGATTTAAGGTGATTCCAGAGAAAAAAGTCCAAAGAATTTAAGTCTGGAGACCGCGGAGCCCACGGTTGTGGACCTCCCCGTCGTATCCATCGATCTGGATACGTATTGTCCAAAAACTCGCGAGCAACTAAAACTAAAATGCGCTGGAGCACCGTCATGCATAAAATACATTTGTAATCTTAATTGCAACGGAACTTCTTCCAGCAGTAAGGGTAGCTCCTCTTCAAGAAAATTGCGGTATACCTCGCCATTTAACCGCATCGGTAAAAAATGTGGACCTATCAAGTGATCTGCAACAATTTCGGCCCACTCATTGACAGAGAATTGATGTTGATGACGGGTATTTATTAGTTCGTGCGGATTTTCTTCGGTCCATATGTGATTATTATGAAAATTAATAATCGCGTTTCTAGAGAAAGTAGCCTCGTCGGTGAAGAATATTTGAGCCAAATAGTCAGGATTTTGTGCGATTTTGTGTTGCATTCATTGACAAAAAGCCTCTCTTTGCGGAAAATCTGCCGGCAAAAGTACCTGCACCCGTTGAATGTGATATGGATACAACAGTTGATCTTTCAATATTCTCCAAACTGTGGCCTGACTAATGTTTAAAGCAAACGCAATTTTTCTGGTGCTTGTAGTAGGATGTTCCTCAATTTCATTTAGTACCATTTCTTCAGATTGTGGAGTTCTCACTGTAGATGGGTGCCCGTTATCAGTCGTTCGTTTTTTTTAAATTTCCCGTTTCACTAAGACGTTGGTGAAGACGGGCAAATATTGAATGATGCGGGATGATACGGTTCGGGTATCGTTCTTCATAAAGACGCCTAGCAGCACGCAATAAACAGAATGAATACTCTGACAACTATTGACAAATATTGAAATGACAAAAATAAACAATTCCCTCTCAACACAATAGTTTTTGAAGAACCAACTGTGATATTATATCGTATTAGTCATAGTTCATAATTTATTATTAAACATTCAATAACTTTAAAATCAAACCGTTTTGGACATATACTCATATGAACTTTTATGCAACCAGCTCTTTAAAGTTTGTCGCATATATTGAGAATCACCTGTATAAATGAAGAATTTTATAATTTTGGTAAGGACTACCTAGTAAGCTCATACTTTGAAATTTTGCATAAATTGACAAAATCTAATTTTGTAAATGTATATTACATCGAAAATGAAACCTAATAATCTTGTTTTATTTACACTATACATGCATACGTTTTCAACCATAGTTGTCTGCATACAGAACCATTAATCGCATCAATAAGCGAAACCCAAACGGGGCTACGGAGCCCTATATACCTACTATATACCTTTCGCCTGATCCACCTATATGCGGTATGCGCTATTACCGTGGTCCGTTGTGTTGTATAGTCACTGCATTTAGCTGAAAGGAGGGTGTGCTTCCTAATCTGACAAGCCGCAATAGTAAAAGCGGATTTGGTGTAGATGATTGACACCGCAGTGCCTCTGCGTACAACTCACCGTGGTATCTACCACCATCGCGTCGAACGACTATTAACACTAAATGCACTCCCGTAATGTTCCTGAAATATAATATCCATAATATGGAGGCATGACGGGAAACGTCAGGATTGAGAGTAATGCGGTAAGGTAGCCGTATTTGATCTAATGAGATCTATTGGGAAAACGGTTTTGACAATGCAAAAGCCCTATTGCAAATGTTAATAGTAAGTATTGGATTGTGATTCTACAAAAGTATTTATAAAGATCCAAACTCTAACTAATGTGAAGCAAAGGCATGTATTTCAACAAAATTTAAAATAATTGTGGGCAAATATTTTTTGAGATTAAAAAATCAGTGTTGATGAATAGAAGAATTCAATTCTGCTTTCTGTCATTGTTATTATGTTGATTTTCAAAATAGTTAAAAATCGTTTATTCAAAAATTATATCATTTTGAAGGTTCAAAGTTCCAAATACCACCAAAAAATCGTGCAAGTTTTCTCGTAGGCTCAACCTGGGACCGAAAGATTTATGCGCAAATTCTCACAAAGCGAAATACAATGTTTTAGTTTAAGAATCAGGTAGTAACTGCGATCCCATTAGCGAGATGTCTCCATTCATAAGTTGCAACGAGTCTCTTTTCACGGAAATAAGAGACTTTCGGTAAACACCAGAAATTCGAGGTAGCTTTTAACAAATATAGTGTCAAAAAGTAGATATGCATACTTATGTGTCACAAATAATGGTTGAAAATTTTACCGAGGAGCAAGATTATCCCGATAAATGCGCACCTTTGTCCATAAACAACTGCTTTACATTTAGACGCTTATCCGCAGATCCTCTTAACACAAACAATGTCTATTATTTACACTTACTTTACTTGGTTTATCTTAATATGTATGTCAACAGGTAACTACACGTATTGGTTTTAGGTAAAATACTTTTTTTTAGAGATAACAAGCTAAGAAGCTAAATTTAGAAACAGAAATTGGTATACTTAAAAACTTGCATTACTTGTTGAATATTTCTTCCAAAACAATTATTTTAGGAATATTTATTGTGTTAGAACAGTTTACTTGGTGGGATCGAATTTCAAAGCCAATTTTTGCCGCATATGTTGAGGGGTGCAGAATTTTGTTACAAAAATGATTCGTAGGAGGATGGTTCTTATGGTTTATAACGAAAATACATCATATAAACGGAAAGAGTGATAAGATAATCGAATCAAAACAATCCAGACTGCTAAAGAACCTTAGAAATAAAATCTTTCTCAATGTCGAATTACGAATTGTACAACGATTTGTGTTAATACAAACACAATAAACTCTTCACTTAATGCATGAAATATGTTGATTCACAGTTAAATTGATTTTATGTAATACCATAGATATATAGGCATTATAAAATATTGTATTTGATATAAAACAATAATCGTTTGATATTAGCAAAATTTTACTTAAATCGAACAAAAATTTATTGTGAAACTAAACAACTATTTCACATTCATTCTGAATATGTGGTTTATTTAAAGTATTTTTTTTTTTTGATGTATTTCCAAATAAACACCAAACCAGTCTAAAATGCCATCAAAATCCCAAAGTCATCGTCATGAGTTTCGTTGTACCTCATCTTTCGGTCAAGTGACAACAGTGTCTCAAACATCGATAGATAGTACTCTTACGTCAGCACCACTCCCCGATAGTTACAGAATGCGATGGTTAGCTTGAAAAGAAGTAGATGGCGTTTCTCATTTATGTTTTGCATCTTTTATCATGAATGATCTGTTAAAAATATTTAGTGTAGGATTGTTTCTAATAAACATTGTAGTATACAGTTTGAAAATGTGTTAGTAAAAGTATGATATGTATGGATCACCGACAATTTTGCTAAAAAGGCGGCTAAAAGCAATACGCAATGATACACTTTAACATAATATTAATGTTAGACGGAGCAAAAAAATATGTTATTTTAACGCACATTGCATCTAACACCAAATATTATTTGCTCCAACAGTTATTCTATTCTTTGTGTTTATTTTTCCCAACTGTCGATGAAAATAGATATGCATTCTTTATTACTCATTCGTAAGACAATTAAGTAACTAAAAAGAACTATCTGCATGTTTAACAGGTATTCAAGATTGATTCACTTTTTTTTTATATTTTTAAACCAAACCTAAACAGAATCGGAAGTGGATCGGAACAAGATTTATATTGGACAGATGGAATGTGTGTCGGAACCAGGTTTAAGGATTACATAGTAAATTATCGCTATGGGCGACTAGAATAATCCAATAATGCACAACATAATTAGCTATACCAGACATAATATCAATATAAGAAACCTTGAACTAATGAAAAGGCATAACTTTGATTAATTTATTGTGGTAAAAAGATCCTTTAACATTCGTTGATAGTTCCTTGGTATTTAACAGGGTTTAAGTGGGCGTAGAATAGTACTACTAAATATTTCCTTTTAAATAAAAATAATAATAATTTTTTTTTACAATGTATTTTCATGCATGCCTATATCAAATATTGTATGTATACAAAAAAAAATAATTTACGTAGACAAAAATAACAAAGCAAAAACAAAATTCATACAACTAATTATAAATTAAGTAAAAATAAAAAAAAGTAAATAGGCTGGAAAAAATGTCAAAATAGTTGCCGAAGTATCTAAATTAATTTTTGGAACAGCAACAGAGAACGTTGTTGTGGAACGAGCTGAGCAGCGGGGCACGTGAAAATATAAACCACCAAGAAGTTGAGGGTAGTTGATTACATCAATAATTGATTTCCACTTTAAACTTACTACTGTGAAGCTTTCTGTGAGAGGATATGGATTGTAAGTTATGACGATCAAGCAAATATTGGTAATAAATTCCACTGGGTGGATAAAGTGAGTCTATCCTAAAGGAGGGAAAAAAACGATGCTGTAAACGTTCCAAGGATAATTGATGACAAATGTAGTAAGGCGAGCACCCTACAGAAGAATATCCAAGAGAACTAACAATAAAGGCGTAAACAAAGATTTTAAGGTATCAACATTGGTGGAATATCTGGATACACGCATGATAAAACCTAGTTTCTTGGAAGTTGTGGATATAAGGGGATTAATATGCGGGTTGAAAGTGAGACGACTATTAGAAAGAATGCCAAGATCCTTGATGGTTTCAGAATCGGATATAGGTTGATTTTGCATATAATAGGCAGTTACAAAAGAATTAGTTCTTTTGTAGTAGTTGACAACATGACATTTACTAACATTTAAATCTAAATTATTATTCAAGCACCATTGAACAATTGTGTCAATATTAAATTGAAACTGAGATGAATCAAAAGGACTGGCAGAGGTTGAATAAATCTTTAAGTTATTGGTGCATGCTAGTATGAGATAGGAGAGTGACTTTAGGATATCATCAATGTATATTATAAATAATAAAGAACCTAAATTTGAGTCCTGTGGAATACTTGAGGTTGAAAGAAACAAATTCGACGAAAACCCATTATAAAAGACATGATAGATCTATCAGAGAGGTAAGGCTTTAGTAATGTTATGAAATATGGACTTAATCCAAATGCACTCAGCTTTGTCAGAAGAACCCCATGATCTATTGTGTCAAAGGCACTTGAGAAGTATACCATATCTTGTCTTCCGTTATCCAGATGTTGACTAATATACTGGGAAATAATTGCTGAATTAGTAACCGTTGATCTCGTATGTTTAGGTAATTCACCT
Source organism: Protaetia brevitarsis (assembly GCA_004143645.1). Lineage (NCBI taxonomy): Eukaryota > Metazoa > Arthropoda > Insecta > Coleoptera > Scarabaeidae > Protaetia > Protaetia brevitarsis. The sequence continues at coordinate 22,427 of RXPK01004934.1, read as the reverse complement.
TTTCCTTGTTTTATTCGGTTGAAAGTGAGAGTCCACAAATTCTCAAAATAATTATCCCAAATTAATGAATCAGTGTCTTGAGAAGGGATCGATATTCTATGTGTCACTTTGAGAAATAGAATTTAAATAAATATACTAACGAAATGTCCTAGCTTTATTGATAGCAGTGAAAATATTTTAACTAAGGCAAACGTGGTGGAAAAAAAAACTCGTATACGATTATATGCAATTGGCCTCGTGTTTGTTGCGTGGAGATCCACCCTTGGCGAAAGGTCCCACACAATGAGTAACTTAATACAAGATAATGGGTCCCGATAAATGTATAAGTTAATATCTCGTTTAGGTCCGTCTGAGAGAAATTGCCATAAAAATTAGAAACGCATATTTGGGCGCAGTGTGTGTGCTACGGCGAGGCCAAATGCTGCTCCGGAGCGCGATCGTATTACCCAGGCACGTAATAAATTCGGTAACAAAGGAGTAGCGCGCCCTAGGAGGCTATGCGTTCAGACAGGCGCGCTTGAAATCAGAGTAGAGGACGGTGGAAGATGAACCGCCGCTAATAAGGTGGCCGATTATACACAAAATTCGATACCCGATGCGAATAATATTGATTTTACACACCGTTGACGGCGACCTCAGCGCCGAGAATGAACCGTTAAATTACCGAATTAACCGTTAAGCGTGTTGAATGGATCTGTGCGGCCTGAGTGCGATATTTCGCCCTGAAAAAGCTCCTCAATCATTTTCAAATTGATGGATATTATTATTGGTTCCTAATTTTGATTTAAAATGAAAGCCATTTACAAGTTTTTGATAATAGTAGTTGCACCATCAATATTTAGTTGCACCATCAATATTCTACCATATTATTATGCAAATTCGAAATACAATTTTATACATCTTTTGACATCATCTTTCTTAGTTGGATTTTGGAAAACATGAACTTCGTTTATGTTTCTATATCATACATCAAGGTATGGGTAGATAAGTGCTGGTTGCTATTAAAGTAAGTCGAGATACTAAACACTGAAGCTCAGCGAAAAGACCAAGAGTCTATGCGGTCATTGATAAGGTTAATAACTAGTGAGGCCCTGTTTCGATGTCGTCTTTGAGAAAGGGAGAAACATGAAAGTGCGTGCCTTGCTAATAATTTTGCAAATTTTACAATGCGCTTAGAATATCTTTCATCTATCTTGAAATCTAAAGAATTTCTTTAAGCAAGAACTTAAGAAGCATGTTGTAACTTACTGACATTATATAAATCCATACTTGATAGCAGATATATTGCAAAAATATCTTGGCCATTTTTATAAGAAGTCAGTTAGTCTTTTAGTCGATGTCAACCCTGAAATAAATTGATTGAATGATCTTTAAATTATCAGCATCTGCCAATCTGCCACTTGGTTAGCCATAGTTAAGTTAGTTATTGTGATAAATAGCGATTCAGTTTAAAATAAGTATCTAACAAATAAATTGATTTAATCAGACCTAGGAAACTCTGCACAACGACAATAGTCTCTTATTCTATGTACTTTTCTGTAACTCTGTTCTGTTGTAATATAAATAGATTCATTCGGAAAATCACAAAGAACTGCGACTATCGTTAACATCAGAATTTTATCTTGCAACGAGCGAAATGGCACAATAGCATGATGCCCATTGGCGTCTTCTTTCACGGTTATTTCATTTAAACCTAACAATATAATATATAACAAAGTATGTAAATGTTATGGCCACTAGCCTTGCCTTTTACACAATGCACCTTACCAAGGTTCATTAATTGTTTTTAAAACTGCAGGGGTAATTTAAAACCAATAAAATACGTAAACTAAATAATTAAAACAAGTAAATCATGTAGATTAAATGGATGAATGAGCTAATTTATGTAGGTACCAATGTAAACAATAACAAACTGCTATAATGGATGGCTGTTGTTTTTGAAGGGAAGTTAGGATTAGAAATTCAGACCCTGATGCTTCATGCATTATCTTTACTGTTTATACTGTGGCAACACGTTGTCATATCGTGCTGATCGTAAAGAAATCGTGCGACGCATCACCCCCCTTCCCAATGGTCGACTTTTAGCTACGCTCGGCCTCAGTATTCACGGAGTAACCATCATTTCAGAGATTGGTACTTGAAACACTTGTACGGATAGTAATAATTTTCATTATTGTTACATGCTACAGTGCATATTTTTTAAATATTTGTGATATACAGAATTAAGTGCTACTTATTCTTTTCCATATTAGCGGTTGTGTAATAAACATGCCAGTGTAGGAAGAAATATTGAGATTTTATACCTATAATGTAGATATCCAACCAAATAAACTTCTGATAACAATCAATACAATACATAAAGATTTGCATTGTTCTAAAATTAAATATGAAAAAAATAATAAAAAAGGATTCTCGTAATATAAATTAAAAATATGCTTCCAAATGCTAAGAAAAATAAAGAGAAAATATAAGAAAACTAAATAAAAAATTAAGAAGTTTTCAAAATTAACTAAAACCTTAATTTTAATTTAACAAATGTTCGAACAAATCGTTTCATAACTAAAACTTTTTTGCAAAAACAATTGTATGGTCCTTGCTGTGTAGGCAGATTTGCTTGTCAATACATTTTGACAATTGGTAAGTGCACTGCTGCCCGAGTGGCATTATTTAATTATTTGCACCTTTTCTTCACATGCGTAAATTAAGAATCTAGTGGAAATGATTTATAATAAAAAACTAAGAACTAAAAAAGAAAGCAAATAACGAGAAATATTGTAAAAAATAAATGAAAAATAATAAGTAAAAGGGCGCAGGTAAGAGGAAATAACTGATAGCACCAAGAGACGTGCATTCATCAATGCGTGCCAGATTAGTACTGCCGTTTGTGATTTGTTTGAAAAGACTGCGTGCAGGAGTAAACAGCGGTGGTCGTGGTTTTCGATCTTCCTTGCAACATGTTCGGCGACTACGGCGAGGTCTTATGCATAGGTGTAGTAAACGTAGTTTTGCCTTTCTCTCAAATAGGAGTTTAAGAAGCGAAACCACAATGAGTTATCAAACCCCAGCAGTGACAGCTTATCCAACAATAAAAAATCAATAGTGTCCAACACACGAGTAAAATCTGTATAAATAACGTTCATTTGTTCAGTATCATTAAGAGTCTTAGCCATTTTTTACTAATTGGTCAACATAATCTTGCCAAAAAACTAACTCGGGAATATCTTTAGAAACAATAGGTTTCACATGATTTAAAGGCTTTGTTTTGATATCACTTTAATTCATGCAAGAATAGAGAATTCTGAAAGAAAGAAAACAAAGAATATCTGTACATTACCAAAGAAAATCTTCCTAATCTTAAAAGATTATCGTTTCGTTTCTAGTTAGGTTGATCGCATAAAAATTATACCCCGTATATAAGCATAAGTCGTTTGTTCGAGTTATCTGATCTGTTTGTTCTTCTGCAATTATTTCGTCTTTCACAAAATGGCAAAAATTAATATCACCAAGAGATTCCGGTACTTGATGGCACTTTCTAAACGGCTATATGGCATTCCTGGTCGTTCTTCCGTGTGTAACATAGATGTGCTGTGAGATTATGTTCGCACATTAAGCGTATTTTTCTGTCTGGAATGATGTGTTCATCGAGACCGGAATGATCTTCAACAATGGCAGGAAGAGAGCAATAACAGCGTAAACTCGGCGTATCTGATATGAACAGTGGTATTACAAAGATAATTATGCTTGTTATATCTGTAAGTTAAACAAACAGATCCACATACACAAGTGTGTTAAAAACAACATAAATATAGCAAAATACGTGTTATATATCAAATCATCCATCCATTCGTGCTACACCTTAATAAGAAACACGGGGAATGATTCCCTAATAAGGTGTTGAAGAGCGCGTTTTTTTTTTGTTTTGGGGGACATTCATAAGAAAAAGTGTTTTTTCCCCACTAGGGAGGAAAAGTACAACTTTCCTCCCTTAGGGAGGAAAGCTACTTGCCTCCGTGGACTCAGACTGGATCGAATGTACTAATGTCATCTATCAATAATGTCGCATATTATAAGATGTACAGTTTCAACATGTCAAATTCCTCCCTCAAATGAGGAAGGAAAGTGGACACTTTCCTCCCTGCTGGGAAAAACACTTTTTTGCGCCTCCGTCCAGAATCACTCATTTTACAGTACTTAAAAGCGGTAGGAAAACTATTGTTTTCCTGCCTAGGCAGGCAAAAATGTCACTAAAGGTTGGCCACACTAGATTCACATGACAGATGTGTAATAAATTGTCATTAACCTACTTTTCAACCATGCTAAGATGAACTGGTGTCTTCATTGCACTTATTATTGATAAATAGATATTATAACTAGAAGGGAAATTACAGAAAAAGATTTATTCTCGGAAACGTCAAAATACTAAGGTATGTGACATGTGTGCCAACTTGTACCTTGCTTGTACTGTCAACTCCCTAGTGTCAAAATTTCTTTTCTATTTTCAATTCAAAATTAAGATTTGTCGGCCCAAAAAACATTGTGTTTCACACGGCCAGAAACTCTTTTACGAGTATTCGTAGTTGTGGGCCTCGGCTACCGCCTCGTCCCACAAACCGTACTCATACTCGCAAAACTGTAGTTTCTGGCCTAGTGATACAAATAACTATTAAAACGACGCTAACTTGACAGTTCTCAAAAAATATTTGACAGATCAAGCCTACTATCTATCATGTCACTCACAGGTATGTCTTTATTATTTTTAGACATTTAGTTAAGATTGAACTGGCTGGGAAAAAAAATTGTATTCAAACCACGTGAGGAAAGTGCTATTGCAGGCCTTGGACAATTACAAACCTCGCATAGAGCATAGAGCACTTTCCTCCCTTGGTTTGAAATATACTATTTAATGCAAAAGATAAATGTTATGGCAGGATTATAATAATTACGACCATAAATATTACAAGTATTTAAAATCGCGAACATAATTTTTCCTCATTGTATTTGTTTTCGAATGAAATGACACGGACAACGAGAGAGAATGAAACAAAATGGTTATCAATTTTCTTCCACCCTGTTGATTATAGCGACGTTCATGAATAGTGTCAGTTCATGCAGAAAAATACAATGGATGAGCGTAAAGCACTACATAGTTAATCCATTTATGTAGGAATTGATTGCACTGTAGGTTTAGTATATTTCACATGCCGAGAATAACAAGCACAGGGTAGGGTACTGTTATACGATATTTTCACATCTAATGAATTTGAAATGGAATAGATGATCGATTATTAAAATGTGAATGTTTTTGATAAATCGTTAGTATAATTGATATGTATGATAAACAATATTACTTACTGATTATTCACTGTGTAACACACTTTCTTAACCTCTAGTGCCAATAATCCATAGATTTAAGTAATAGTATCTTGATTATTTTGTTATTTTTAGTACCTATAGTTTCGTGGAAAAAGGAACCACTTCTTATTTTTTAATAGTAGCTATCATTTCTTCCATTCTGTGCCCAGCCTCCTGTACATATCTGGTACGCCGACTGCCCAATCTTCGAAATAAATTCGAATCATTTCACTAACAATGACCAAAAACAGTCGAATGTCTCACCAAATATCTTTATTTATTGCTGGTACTTCTTCTCGTATTGGGTTAGGTCTAAGTCAAGTAGATACGTTTTGTTTACGTTGTTCTGCGCTCTATTGCTCTATTGTGCGTAATTGTTTTTACAACGTCGTCAATTGAGTTACCTCTCGTAATTTCCTGACAATGCCATATGTTACCACTAGAAGCATTACTTCACTTGAATTTTTTTTATGAAAGATATAGAGAGATGCAGACCGTGCAGATGGGTATTTACTTGGCGTTTTGAAGCAAAACCGTTTTGCAGTTTCATTAATTGTAAGCTAAGTTTGTCAACGATCGTGCAATATGTTGAAGTCTCTTCTTGAGCGAAACAATGTGTAAACTAATTTTGACGTTTTCGAAAACCGCTTATAGACACGTCACTTTTACACACTCCTAGCATCCATTCTTTAAACTGGATGCTAGGAGTTCTGACTGTTATTTTGCTAGTTTTAAATCTCCAAATAGCTCATTCAATTCAGCCCGTGAAACCAAATGTGGTTCTATTGAACATTCTGATGGTGATGTTGAAAGTCTGAATCATGGTCGCGATCTTGTGCAAATTGCGTATCATCATTTGAATCACTGATACATGCACATTGCTCTTCGTTCAAATGCCATGATGCTTGTGGTTTTGGGATAGGAAGTTCTTCACTATGATTTGACAGGTTTTAAAGCTAATTGGAATACTGGACTGTATGTTTGGACTTCGGTTCGATGCTCTGTGTGTTAATAAGGCAAAAATAACAATCTGTGGCATGACCTTTCGATGCTTTCCACACCATTGCCATTACAAAAGGCATTTTGAGTTATGTTCACCCCGACCATACTTTTAATCTGGATGCTAGGAGTTTGACTGCTATTTTGCTAGTTTTAAATTTCCAATAAAACATTCAATTCAGCTTGTGAAATCAAATGTGGTTGTATTGAACATTCTGATGCTGATTGAAAGTCTCGGTCATTGTCGACATCTTGTTTTTTCTTTTCTTTTTCTTTCAGGTTGTTAAACTGCATGATTCTGATGCTTTTGGGATAGGAAGCTTTTCGCTATGTTCGACAGGTTACAGTTCGTTTGGACTTCGGTCCGATGCTTTGTATGTAAGTGAGGTAAAAGTAACAATCGGTGGCATGATCTTACGGTTCTCTCCACACCATTAGTATTGTAAAGGCATTTTGGGTTTTATACCTCTCAACCAACTTTTTAACAATGCTACGCAAGCTTATAACATATGTGAGGGGCTGATGACTCATCTTGATCCCCTACATTGACTCCAATATAAGGTTCGTAAACTCTCCGTACAAATTGGGTGAAAGTGAAATATCACTGCAATTGACGCACGCTACGATAACAAAGCTATCATCATCATCAAATTCAGAGTTCTACTTCTGTAGTAGTTATTGATGAGGATCATAGCTTTGCTATCGAAACATGCATCCAGTGTAGTGACATTTGTGGTGTTAAGTGTGATCACTGTCGCAGTTGTGTGAACTTTTGTTATTGTACTTACATACTAATTCATAGTCAATCACAGAACAGTAATACCACATAAATCAAGTATGTAGAAGACAAACAAGTTAGTAACGACGTTTCACGGCACAACATAAAAAATACAGCAATTTCTTACACCGATAAATGCCTACTAATGCACAAAGTTTGATTTGGGTGCGTATTTCTTGCGAGTAATGACAAGCATGAGCTTGTATTAGCACGGTATATTTGTCACTGCTGATATATTACCGTAAAGTGGTGCATTATTTATTTAGGTAAATCTACTATTACTACTCTTGTTAAGGATATGTATTTGTGCATATCATTTTAAATGTTAATTTAGTTTTATATGTATTTGTATTTAGAAATTTACATTCTTTCATTTGTGTGTTATTGAATTTTTTTATTGTTTGTAGGATATTGTCGACACCTATTTGTAATTTGTATTACTCTGGATACATATTATGCTAGTATAGATATGGTCAAAGATGTGTGTTAAAAAGCAGCGAAGCAAGGGAAGTACAAAAATAAGCAGTGGACCAAGCGAACTATGTACTTGATATGGAAGCACTTGAGTATTACAGCTGTGGGTAATTAAAAATTAAATCTATTCCTATTGGCAAAATTCAAATTTCCCTTCATAATTTTTGGTAACTTAAAACATTCAAGTCTGAATTACCAACGATTTTGTATTACATTTAATACGATCTTGACATTTTCAGTAACTATAAATAATCGCGGCAAAATTTTAATTCCACCCCCTGCACAGTGTTTCGATTTTCACAAGTTAGCTGGACAAAATTATTTCGTTACATTTTTTGCCTCGAAAAATATTGTTGTATGCGTATAATTTTTTTCTGTATATAATTACCATCATCATCAGTTTGTGTGTATACAGAGTGTCCCAATCATCAAGAAATGAAAGATTGTCAACTGAGTTTTTTCAAAACATTATTTTATGAATTGTTATATATCGTCGAACTGCATGCCTTAATAATACTTTGTACTATACAGGGTGTTCCATTTTTCAGCTACTTATCAAAAAGGTTAAATAGAACAGTCAGTATATTATTGAATATCTGGATAGTTCAATCTCAAAGAAGCAAATTGATATACGATACTAAATAGTTTCCATCGGTATTTTTTTAGTTATTTACTGTGTTGTCCCGAAAACAATTTAAGGCTTAATACACCGCCATTTTTATTTTTTTCTAATTTGATCAAAAATTAATGTTACTGTAATCGCCGTAGGCTCTGTAGCGTTATTTTAATGTATTTGTATACAAGATGTTTCATAACGCATAATGTAACTTTTCTAGAAAATTTTGACTTGAACACAATGTATATATATTTCGGTACATTCGTCCTTTTGCAAGTTTTTATTTGGTATCACATTTGTTGACAAAAATATTAAAAAACAATAATAGAGTTAATCGAAAAACAAAGTTAAAAAGTTTAGTAAACATAAGGGTACATGCAGGGATAGTCTATGCTTGCGCACAGTTTAGACTTAAATTTTCGTTCAGAGGGATCATGTAACTAGGTTTAGCTAGCTTCTTCTATTTAATGAAAATACTGTTTCATCCAAAAGTATATATTGAATAAATAAAAGCGATAAATAAAAAGCTAAACATTAAAGTATTACAATACACCTAACACGTGCGGGTTAAGTATTTCAAAAACAAAACTACGTTATATAAATACTCCTCCTACTACTTCTATAACTATATAATAAATCAATAAAAATATAAAAGTAAATTCATAAATAGTGAAATTATTCATTCTCACTGTATTCTTCCTCAGTCGAATCAGCTACAACATAGTCCTCTAACTCAAAGTAATTATGGTTGGACGGAAGTAGAGGAGTATTTACCGAAGGCAATATTAAATCTAAAACCTCGGAAGGGAGACTTCCACTTTTTTTGGAGTTTCCCTAAGCCCATTAATTAGAGGGTCAGATGTGATAATTAACATATTTAGCAAATCTCTATTCGTTGCAATACATGATCGCTTCCGAGTATTATGTTCCCGAAATCTTCTGCAATCTTTATTGCGAGCTTTCTGGGCCTCCTCAGATAGCTGCCCGATTGGCAGAAGAACCAATTGTGTCAGCACTGTGCACAAGTATTTTATGCACCGTATGTTATCAGTAGTTTGTACCTTGCGAAAAAGTTCGAAATTTTTGAATGTTAATTTTATAGCCGGATGACAAAGCTCTTAATAAAGTACCAAATCTTCGTAGAAGAATCTAGCCCTGTAATCTTTGCGCTTAGTTCAGGGTTTCCGAAAAATCTTCGGGCAGTATTGCTGTCATACTTGAACCATATCCGGCTTTCAGTTTATCCAGAAGGAGACCTAATTTTTCCTTAAGCTCCTTCTGCACTAAAGTGGTACCGTTACGATTTCTTACGCTTTCCTTCATTTTCTTACAAAACTCTGTACTTTCACTGGCACTCTTTATTACGGAGGCTAAGTTTCTACTACCAGACAATCCCACTGAAACTTCTGCGGCAACCACTAGCTCGGATGTACTTCTCGAATTTACTAAATCCTCAACACGTCTTCTTTTGGTTCTGTCGCTTGATTCCACAAATTCTTTGCGAGACCGTCCAGATGTGTGACAACATTCTGGTGTTAGTAACTTCGAATGATTAAGGATACTTTATTTGTGAAAACTAAATTATTACAAATTATCCTAACCCCCGTGCTCCACCTGAAAAGGTACTACACGAGGCTACCTATTCTAAATACTATATGAGTTCCATAACAATTGAAATGATCCTACTCTAACTAAATAACTTCCCTATGATTTTTAATAACAAAAATATAATACAGTAGCCTCGCGACCATACGAATATTATTTTTAAAAAATGATAAAAAATGTAAAATGTGATTAGTTCACATAATCGCGAGTCTACTGTAAATCAGTCAGCTATCAGTTATTATTAAATGCGCCTATGGAACGACTTTCGTTATCTCCCAGCATTCGCCAAGGACACTGATTATATATAATATACTTATATAAAATCAATGGCCACGGAGTAAGGGAAAACCATGGCAAAAACCTTACTCTGGGAGGAAATGATTAAGGATAGCAGGAAACTGTAAATCTCCTGCCATCCATCCCGCATATTTGCTTAAAAAGCGTTCTCGACTCTTCCCACAATTGTACCACTTGTCTGATAATTTCGAAGAAAACCTGCATATCGCATTTTTTGTTTCCCTCAATGATGCCTCCGCAACCCTCGAAAAATCGTATTTTGCCAACAAAAATTGGTACAGCATGTTGTTTCGGTATTTTTTCCCATGCTTCAGCCATTCTTCAAACAACTCCAATTTTTCAATAAAGTAGCAGTCTAAAGAATTTAAAAAAAAACATAGTTGTACAAAAGTGTGCAGCTAAAATCTGTTATATTTTGGAAGTAGAAGCTTGCAGCTACAATATAAATTAATCTTGGCCTGGGGGCACACGGGGGCATATAGTTTCGAGACAGTTGAAAAAGAAAGATCGGCGAAAAGTCGACAAAATTGAAGAAGAAGAAGATTTTTAAAATTATTGAGCTGAGCTTTTACAGTTTATAGACAAAATTAGCAAGTACTTACCTTTAGCTTGAGAATCCATCACACTGAAATATATATATATATATATGCTAATAAACAGCACGGTGAAGTATTAGCACAAAGAGGTGCAAATAACAATAAATGCAAATTTACTTATCCTTCCCTTTTACCCTGGGGCTAATTGATTCATTAAACGATTAATTAGGAGACAAAAAAATTTTAAATCCTATCTTTGAAGGGGTTGTTTGTCACTGTCAAACTTCACTTTTCAACAATTCGCCAATGACTTTTGTCCAGCTAACTTGTTATAATCGAAACACTGTGCCCTGGCGTATAAATAAGTGGATGGTCTTAGTTCTGCGGTTTATATTTATTCAAGTTATTTTAGAGAATGAATATATGCTTGGAGAGTTATTCTTCTATGAATCCATCGATTATACTTTATCGCTATTTAATTAATATACTAAACATAGATAGGCTATAATTATAATAATTATAAAAATTCCAATTTTATGATATTGCATGAATGAAGCACTTGTGCATGGAGTAGATTTTGTGCGTGTAGCAACGTGTTTGTATGTAAATAATTTACTATTTTGGGAAAGCACAGATTACGAATAAGTTATTTGTTTAAAAATTAAAATGGAACCTATTATAAAAGGCATGCCGTGAACGGTATTGCTTGCTCCTGCCTTTCACAAAATATATCCATTTACGTCGTGAAAGTAACCTTGAGCATTCGCTTCATTCATTCTCTGGCTTCTCACTACGATATTGACTCATAGCTACACAGGTGACTGAAATACGTTCATACCAACATTAACTTATACAATTAAAGCTACCTTACCGCGAACAGAAGCGTGCGCTTCATAGGTACATTATCATCATTAATTAAAAATTCCTTAATTATTTTAAATTTCCTTTTGTATGGCAAAAAAAGTAGTTTTATGCTTTCGTATTAAGTAGTGGTACGTAAACCGTAAGTATCTAATCAAAGGTAGGCCCTCAAATAGATAACCTTTCTACATTAATTGCAGTAATTTTATTACGTGACAGCATATACTTTTCAAACTTGCTGCACCATTTTTTGAACTACTTGTAAATATACGTATATCGCCGATGTTTTTCAATTCATATGAACTCGTCGACACGTCATCAATACATCGACGACGTCTTTTAAAGATCCGCATCGTCACCGAGCACCTACTAGGGGGTTGAGTGGAAAGAGAGGCTCGCAAATTCGCAGAGACAATTTTCCAGTCGAGAGCATCGTCCCGTGGGGAAAATTACAATATTTATGATGTCATTTAGATAGTCGATCGTCGCTTTGTGAACGGTTCGGGGTTCACTGTGACAATTGTGATCATTTTAAACGGCATCAATAATGTATAGCAGCAATTAGACCGTATTCAACTCCGGCTGCGTATGAAGAGTTGAGCAGTCAAGGGAAAAGGGTGGAGATATAGAGATACCCGGGTGTAAATTACGTTTCGTCTTGTAGAATAGAATATGTTCTTTGGATTTTTAAATACCGTTGCGCGTTGTTCAAGTAATTTAGATGGATGGTGAAAAGATTGAAATAGATTGAAGTTCTGTTTTGGGAAATTTTTGGTAAAAAAAAAGAAAGAAGAATTGCTTTTAGGTTACTATGCTGAAAACATAGAAGCTTACTCCAAGCTTCCTTGAATTATAAATGACGAAGAATCAAATACCTTAATAATATAATAAATTATTTAAGCGGATCAGTTCTTACTAAAAAAAAAGTTCACAATCTACGCGAAAATACCTGAGGCTAGTGCATTTAGGATGAATTATAGCGATTAGTATAGTTTAACTACTGCTGTGTACTGAAGGTAACAAAAGAATTTTGAAAATGCAAAATGAATTAAAAAAAATGAAAAATTAAATTAGCTAGCTCAACGGATAAAAAATTTAAAGGGCGCAAAAGAATAATTAATCTCAGGGTTACCCTCGCGGATTAAAACCTGAATTTAATCACGACAAGTAAATTGTGAGTGAAAGAAAACTGACTTTCTTCAATACCCCAAAAATTGAAAAGGTTTAATCAAAAATAAAAGAACAGAATTTTGAATGACGTTAATAACAATCAACAAGTTTATTATATAAAAAAAAGAAAAAAAAAACAAGTTAATTACAATTTTGCAGAAAAAAAAACGTGAACAGAGAGTTCTGGTCTAAATCAAAAACTGCATTAGATTCTAAATTACAATAGGACAATGCTATTTCCTATATCAAAGCAAAAATCTAATTAGTTCAGGAAGATAATTGTTTTTTCACTAAAATCCACGTGGTTTCAAATTAAAACAAAATAAAACCGTGGAACACTTAAAATTCATAAAATTTAAAAACTAAAAGCAAGCACAATGCTTCCATTCACCCAAACCGAGGTGATTAATAAAGAAAACCAAAAATGAACTCTTAAAAATTATAATGAGGGAAAAGAAACTAAAATCTATCTTCCTGCACGAAATAATAAATGGTCTTATATCTAAATTGTGTACACAACAATATAATAACAATTATTATGTAGCGAGTTCCTTGATGGACAAAATAAAATAATAAACGCGAATTCAAATCTCAAAATCAAATGAAATAACAAAATGGCAGCAAAGAATATAAAATTACAACTACTCACGCTTGCGTCTATCGAGGAACTGCCTGACAAACTCGCCCGCTGCGTACAGCGAAGCCGCGCATAGATCAGTCCGCCAATGGACAAAATTACAAAACATAATAACATAAACAATACCAGTGAACGCAAAATATTTAAAGAGTGAAATTAAATTAAAACAACAGAACACTTAAATAAAATAAATCATACAATCAAATCATTAACAAAATCTTATTTAAAAATAAAACATCTGCGAAAACTCGCTCACAACATTGACAAAGGCTGATCGGAGTAAATATGAAAAAAATCTGAATTTGCGAAAACCGGGGCGCCAGACCACAGCACTACGTAAAAATAATTCTTTGTTACTAATTTGCATGGTCATACCTATCCATAATTTGATCAGGGGAAGAGAAAGGGGCAATCGGAGTTGATATTTTGGACACTTTTGTATGATCAGAGGAGAGGTTGCAAGAATGGAAAATTAATTAAAAACGCTTTATTTATAACATTAATCACCTAGGATCTCCAGAAAATGCTTCTATTGCTTCTAACTATAACACATTCGTTTTTTTCCAACACAAGATTTTCATACATTTCATTATAAACGTAATCCATTTAAAAGGTTTGCCCTATTATAGATCTTAACCAGGTTTTCAAACTTCTTGAAATGCTCAATGATTTTCCTTTTATAATTGTAGAACGAGGCTGTGCTATTGAGATATGAGACCATCAAAGCATTTTTTATGCCGGAGAAGAATATATTAACTTCTTTAATTACTCAACCATTTCCGGACGTTTTGGGGTCTATTTATCAAGGCTTTTCCCAATCTACACATGATATCACAATTCAGTGTCAGATTGAATTAAAATTCAGCAATAGAGTTTACTATATGTTTAAAATCTTCAATGTTCACATTTAGCATAAAATAAGGATGTAGGAATAGTATAGGAAAGGCTGGAACGTGTTCTATCGAAAATTTAATCTCCAACACTAACGTTAAGCCATCGAGGTATGGAATAAGTGTCATACCTTTCCAACATTCAGAATAGATAGAATTTGTAGGAATGTTCGATCTATGCTGTTGGTGCTTTACCATTCTGGATGGACGAAGTTGTATTTGTATTTCATTTGATCTTTCATAATGGTATAGGTTTTGTAGCTGCATATTGAAGATGCAATGAAGCTGTGTGTTTATTTAGACCATGTATGATTTCGAAAAAGTTTTGTTTGAAGATAGAGATGCTTCGGTATTTTTGAGACCATTTTTGTATTACACAGAGCTGGTACATTTGGAGTGTATTATCTGCTTAAAACGGATTCTCGAAAAAAGTTTATGAAGTAATTTGTAATGGACCTCGTGTTACAAATTCCAGTGACGCGATTTAGACCATTCATTACTAGATTTAACCTTTAAATTTTTCAGATAAATGTGATATGCGATGATACGCTTGCCCATAATAGGGCACCATGCGTTGAACCCATATCTCCATTGTTCAATCTGATGAGTGTTAATATTAGACCACCAGTGCGCATTATTCCTATTGAAAATGCCCGCACTACTAATGTGCACTTCGTTCTTATATGTCTCATGTTTATTTCTTTTCAGAATTCTCAGTGAGCGAACTCGAGGTACACCAACTTTATGCGTCGTTAGTCATATTTAACGATTGGCTTAATATTTTTGGATCTGTCACAGCAGCTCCTAAAACGTTGATAGCATCTTCTTTCTCTACTTTATAATACTTTTTTGGTCGTGGTTTGTGGAGGGATCCGTAATCAATTAAGTTTTCCTTAAGTCTGCTAAAGGTTCTCCTATTGAGTTGTCTTCAGTCCGGTTAACGATTAAAATATAAATCAGCAGCATCAGCGTTATTTTTATTTGATTCAATGTTGTACTCCAACATATAAGTATTTCTCAAAATTTTCAAATTTCATTTGAAAACGTACTTAACACACACGGTTCTTAGACATATGCTTAACACGCTCATCACACATATACCTTTGATTTTGACAAGAAGAAAATTTATACTGTTTTTATTGCCATGAGATACTACGTGATGGTTTTTAAATTAAAAACGTAAATAATTTTTACTTTCAAATTTTATTAGATAAGTGGTAGAAATTGACCCCATAAACCATATATTTTTGAAAAGAGAAAAAACACTCACTCCGACTATGCCACTGCCTACTACGCTTTACATTAAAAAAAAATTCAACTTTATGCCCCAGGCGGAAAATGAATGCATAAAGTTAAAATCTGATTTAACTAGTCGATTCTCTCGTAAAAGTGCCTGAATAATGTTAAGACAGTTTCTTCGTATCATTAAAGACAAGGGAATTATTAGGCATTCTGGAAAAGCCGAAAAATTCAATTTTAGGCTATAATTCAAAAACAAAAGAATACAACTAACTTCTGTATTCACCATTGCATATAAATGAGATCGAGACTTGGCTTCTCATTTTTTCCTATCTCTTACAGTTACGGAATTAGCCTATTCTGACAAGCAAATTGGACCACTCTGCTACATATTCACTGTCCCTTGCATTGGTATGACTAAAATATTTATTTAGAAAGATGTGTGTACCTAATAATGTTAGTGAATACTGAAATGAAATATTTTCTTATAACTTTATCTCTAATAAATTAGTAAAATTTTGTTACTTTAATAATACAATAGGCAAAATAAGAACATTTCATACCGGCCTCCTTTAACGCCCTTCAAACAATTACTTGACCGGCGCAGTGACGTTGAGTTAAAATCAAATATGTATCCAACCATAGAGTTTTACTCAGTCCGCGATTGCCAAATCTTTAACTATCTGAATGCATATGTATTGGAGAACTTAGATAACTTCCAATCGCATACGTCCTCCTTAGTTCAACAATTATAAAATATGATTATAGGTAGAAAATCGTATCGAATAAATTCCGAAAATATTTAGTAAACGTAGGATACAGGCTATAATCATTAAAGTGGAAATCATGAACTGTAACCGGGCTTCGAATATATCGCGAGAGAAGGGACATTATGCGTGACGCTGATAGTACAAGGTACACAACAAATATGTCATTGTAGATACCAGTTTGCTTTATAATTATGTATTACTGAAATTCTATTTCTTGAAATATTAAATTTTTATGGATGCTGGCAAACAGAAATACCGATTGGTTTTATTTCAGAGTAGAAGAGAAAGAAAGTAGTTAAAATCCAAGAATGTGAATAGAGAGTAGCTACGTCATTTTACGGATGAAGAGATTTTTTACAATAATTTTGTAAGTTGTAATAGGCCTCCAATTAGGTGATGCATGTGTGTATATACAACGACACATGTTGGGCATGTTATAACGATCCAATTAACTTCCTCCCACCAATTTTATCTCGTCGTAACATCTTGGTAGACACCGAATGGTTTACTCCGCGTCGTTCTATAGGGCAGGTCCTCTCTTCAAGTTATTTCTGTAACATTAAACGTCCGCAGAGCGGCAACGGGAAAAACCGGCGTTAAAATATCCAACAAATAAAAACTAATAACACGTTTGACGTTAAGTTTGACGGGGTAGGCGTTTGGGATTGTTTAGATAGACGAAGTTTTGGCGCCAGGAGGCGCTGTGGTCGTCGATCCTGCAAGCGATGAGCGGGTGTCCCCTGTCAACGCGTCCGATTCGGATTCCAGACGGGCCCCTGCTCGTGGAAAATGCACTCCACGTCGGAAAGGCGACTCACTTCTCCGATCAGAGGAGACACTGTTTTGACAGTTGTATTTTTAGAGACACTTAACGCTCGATTTCTATTAGTTCTTAATTGACGACTGTTTTTAAGCGCTTCGCTATACTTTTTAGCGTTCATGAGACGGATCTTTGCAAAACAGGCAGGCTAATGTTCTTTTTTCGCATCAAACTTGTCCGTCGAAGTAATCCCTAGAGGTATTTTAACTGTCAATAGGATTTTAATATTGATGTAATTTTTTTATGCATATCTATTTCATTGGTAAGCTAGTAAAGTATTGTTGGTTGTAAGTGAGTTTCCTTCAAATGTTTGGAATAAGAATAAAGTGCCAATGGTTAGTCACCTAACTTATTTTTAAGAATCATATTAACACAAAATGTACCATTTTTAAGTATCTCAATTTCTCGTATGTATGTTTGTAGAAATATAATTCAAAATCGATAACTACATATTTTTGAAAGAATATTGTTTGAAAAAATACCAAAATTGAATTGTGCGCGAAAAGTCTAAAACTCCTATAGTCAGCTATTAAAGATTTAATGACAGCAGTTATAATCCCAGTGGTCAGCTGTTCCAGTCATTTAGAAGATTAATTTAAGTAAACAATAAGAAATAGCAACTTTTTAACATTAACACTAAGTAGTCATTTGCAAACGTTATTAAGCAAATTAACAAAATCTGAACAGATCGCTTTTCACTAATGCTAGTTTGCTAACAGATCTACAGAAAATTGCAGTGAGAAAAAAAATGGTGACATTCAATATAGATATATTAAGGTCAGATGTATTTTAAATTAAATATGAGATAAAAATAAAATGTATGTAAATTTTATTCAAATTAACATTTTCTTATTTTTCAAATTACTATCAGATTGTTTTAAAGCTAAATTAAATGATTTTTGAATTCTAAAGCACTTCATATTAAGAGTTACATCAAATACGAAGTCAATTTGGCAATAATTTGTATTTGTTTAAGATGAGCCTTATATCATTTTAACAAACAGTCCGTAGATCCGGCAGCTTCTTCATAATACTGGAGCTATTTATGATGAAGAAGCTACCAGTATGGATAACATAAGATCATATAGAAATTTGAACAGCAAAATTCGGAAAAAGTTATCATTAGAGGCGATTATTGAAAACTTCTTTGTAATTGTAATAGATCTGCTGTTGTTTTGCTACTCTATTTATATATTTAGGTACTCCATTTTTTTAGTTTAATAACAGGCAGGTACTTATTAGGAATTATTGAGAAAAAGTAGCGCCAAGTATGATCATATGCTACTTGGGTTGTTCTGAGTTTATATGGGCAAATTATTTTGTATGACATAAAATTACATAGAAGCTATTTTATAATGCTTTATTGAAAGTAATACTTAGTACAAAATAAATTATTTTTTATATATTGGAAAATACTGTGAAAAGCAAGACAAAAAAAAATTGGGTATTTCTTCTTGGTAAAAATCGCTTTTTTTGATAATTTTCCACACTGAATGTAGAGAAAGAAACTTAAGGAAAATGTCGTCTCAAAACACAAATATTTTCGGTGAATATTATAGGAAAATTTCTGTTTCTTAGAAAAAAAATCTCTAACATTGTAATATTACCAAGAAAAATATTAATATCTCTCAGGAAAAACTTAAAATTTCTTACAATGTGGCAAATTACAGTCATAAGTACAGTAATTTTCAATTGATAAGGAAATAAGCAAGGCGCATTAACTTAGAATATTCTGATTCAAGTCAGACGTAAGCAGAAATAACATGGTGTTCGGCCACAAATGGTTCTGTTTCTGGTTATTTTAAAACTATTATACTGATTAGTATAATAGTTTTAAAATAGGTAGTATTAATTCATATTAGAAAATCTATTTGTTGTTCTTTTAATGCTTTAAAGTCTATTACGCACTATGCTACAATTTGAACATGGAATATCCGAAACAACTTGAATGCTCGTTAGAATTAATTCAGCATTATCCATTAAAAACTCATCCAAAATTAGGTAATTTTTCTTAATAAAAATCACCTTTTTTGGATAATTTTCCGCATTTAATGGGGGTAAATGCACAAAACGTTTTACGTGAATATTTATGGAAAAAATTCTGTGTGTTAGAAAAAATCTTTAACATTGTAATATCACTAAGAAAAATATTAATATCTCTCAGGAAAAACAATTTGGAAAATTACAGTTAAAAATAATTTTATCGTTTACTCAACATTTTGGTAATGACATTTCAACAATATTTTGGTGTTTGGTGTCCAATCGATATAGATAATTTATTTTTATTACAAACTTAAAAATAAAATGACAAAGAACGTTGTTTCATAGAATGGTTTCAATAGCTTTTGACCAAATCAAATCGGAATGACATAAAGAGGCTAGGTAAAAAAAAAAAAAAAACAACTGCTACGAAAACATTAAATATTAATAATATCTCACAAATTGTTTGTTTCTGACCATTTCTTAAAACAAGGTTGATTAACTTTTTTCTGTGACTAATAAAATTCTTTTTCCTTAAATATCTCCCAGAATTGGAATAAGTTGCTGCTTTACACTGGACAAATTTGTCCAACTAAATAGTCGAAATAGCTTTATAGTAATTTTTAATTTCAAAGTATTCATGTATCTCGTGTGAAATCAAAAAAATTGACGGGCACCAAAAGACTTGTTCCAATAATGTTACATTTTATAAAAATAACACTTATATTAGAATTACTAGTAGACCTGTTATTTTCAACGTCATCTAACAGGATACAGGATACTTTTGGCTTGATCCATACCTGTGTGTATGTGTGAAACAAGTGAGACAGATACAGATTCTTTGAGTTACTGATTGAAGATGTTACCCAAGAAAAAAATGTATGGAAGTAATAAAGTTATTGCTAAGCTATGATACAGTATGTAAGGGAGAATGAAATGTTATATGTATAGGAATAAAAGCAATTTACTGACTTGAATACTTAAATAATGTATAGGTACTTACGGTCAAATTGTTCGATATCAGTTCTCTAAATCCCCAGTCTGTTATAGTCTCTGCATAAATATAATGATTTAACTTATTCATTACCACTCGAACTGAACAGAAAAGAAATGTTTATGAGTCAGCCGATAAACATAATTATTAAAGTCTTTATATCTATAATAACTACGCTGAAAAAAAAAAATGTTGCTGACAAGTGAATATTCAGTTCCCCCAGATAAAAATTATACTTAAATATGGCACAGGTATTCTAAGTATTTAGCGTAAATAACACAAGATTTCTGAGTTAAAGTATTTGCTACAATGTTTTGTTCATCTATACCAAATATTAAAATAATATTGATATTAATAAATGAGACATTTGCTACAACGAAATTGGTAAACTACTTTTTCTAAATGAACTAGTTATTGTAAGTTAATACTTTACTTGTCCCAATAAAATAAGATATTAGGTTTTAACAGACAGTTTTGCCGTGACACATGTGCAATCAGTTTGTATTAGCGAAATTATTATTTCATTTAATATACTTGTAATAGTGCCAATAAAGTGGAATTCTTATGACGAGTAATACTTTTACTATCTATTATAGATATATATTATTGTGATTTCTATTCGTTTCATATTAGATGTAATTATTACTTTATGTACATACCTATTTGTAAGTCCAGTATAATTTGGGTTAATTGGCATTAGTAGTCATGGAAATTGAATATAATCTATCGTCTGGCAACTGTACGATATCTTGGTATCCTAGGTTTGGACTTTACTTAAATGGAGTAGTGACTCAATGTAATTATTTGAAAGTAAATGAATGAAAATCCTCGGATACGGGGGGTTGTTGAAGTCTTGGAAAAAGCTATTTTATTTTTCATTAAGTGTAATGAATTAAACTATATTCCTGTGGTATCTGGTATTGAAGGGGATCTTCTTTGTAAATTCATGTAATTAACTTCGATCTAGAAATATATAGAAGAAACATCAAGATTGTCCGACATTATAAGAAATTTGCTGCGTTTATTATACCTGGGTACATTTTCTATCTGGAATCATGCATGTTTCTGCGGTTTCAAATGTAATATACATTTCGGATGCTGTGAAGGAGGTTCGTTGTCCTGGATTACACCGCAAATCCCAATATGATTTTATTGGGCGCCAATAAAGTTATATACAGTGAGTAGTCATAAGTAAGCCTTATTGATTCTATTATAATTCTTTGTTAAAAGCTCAAATGTGTTCTTCAAGTCGCCAATTCTATAAATTATCTATAAATTTGTAAGGTTACAGCAACAATTCAACGGTTAAACAATAAAAGACAAAACTGCCACTACCTGCGAAGGCGCAAAGTAGATAACGAACTAAACGTACACAAATGTGTGCAAGGCACAAGCACGCACGACTTAGAATCTAACGACGTTATGCAAATAAAAATATTTTTGATCCCAATAACTAAATCAATTGCCAGAAACACTAGAACTAACTTGCAATAATTAATAATTTACTTATTACAAGTAAAAATACATAGATAGTAAAAATTATTTGCATCAAGAGAGATGTAGCATAGCACTGAATGCAAGTGTATTTAGGAAAAGTGAACAGTATACTTCTCTTTAAAACGCGAGTTTAGAGATTCTTATTTGGTTATTTCAAATTAAACGGTATTATACTTCATATTTTTTTTTCTTACTAGCTTCTTCTAGTTTTGGACGAACAGAAAAACGCATAGAACCTGCATAATTATTTGTAAAAATATTTTGTGTAGCGCAAAAATGATTGCAAAACGTATTATTTATAGTACCCGTTATTTTTAGCGTTCACAGATCGTTCAGCATGTGAAAGGACAGTTGTTTTCGTGAAAATACAGTGTAAATTTACATCATTTCCAAGATTGTATTGCCCATACCAGATTAGGCAATTTTTCTTTGTGACTACTGATATTTACTATGTGGATTTCAATCAAAACTACGGGAAAAATAACTTATTCATATAAATTCAAAAATTCCATAAAATAACGTTGGTTAAATAGTCAACGTTATATTATGTAATTTTCACAAAGAACATTCTTTCAGTGCATGTTTGGTTTGTAAAATTGCAACAATTTGTCGGCTTTTTACTATCGAAAATAAAAACCACTTTTTTATTGCATTATTTGTTGTATATAAAAGTATCCTCAGCTTATATTGCAACATGTATTATACAGTATTGGCAGTAAGACGACCAGCCATAGTGTACCTTACAGCGAAAGCGGCAATTATAAATGTCCCCAATCAATCTGATACTGTGCCGTGTAACCGTCACTTCGCACAGTGATTCATGAAAGTGACACAATCAACACAGAACACTTTAACAGTCAGCTCTAGTTAGGTATATGACATAGGGGTCTCATGTTCAAACCCTGTTTTCCA